>VMDO01007976.1:21163-87423 GCA_007922755.1 Pedetes capensis
GTGCTGCATTGAACATGGAGATGCAGGTGTCTCTGTGGTATGATGACCCATCTCCCTTTGGGTAAATTCCCAATAGTGTTATAGCTGGGTCATATGGTAGATCTATTTTTAGTTTTTTGAGGTACCTCCATATTGATTTCCACAGTGGTTGCACCAATTTACAGCTCCACCAACAATGTAAGAGTGTTCCCTTTTCCCCCCCAACCTCGCCAGCATTTGTTGCTGTTTGTTTTATTGATCTTGGCTATTCTTACTGGTGTAAGGTGAAATCTGATTGTGACAAGAATAGATAAATGGGATTACACGAAATTAAAAAGCTTCTGCACAGCAAAAGAAACAATTAACAGAGTCAAGGAAACCCCCACAGAATGGGAAAAAAATCTTCGCATTTTGTACATCAGATAAAGGTCTAATTACTAGAATTTATAAAGAACTCAAGAAAAAAACTCCCCCCAAAACAAACAACCCAATACACAAATGGGCAAAGGAACTGAGTAGACAGTTCTCAAATGAAGAGGTCCGTAAAGCCATGAAACCTGAAAAAAATGCTCAACATCCCTAGTCATTAGGGAAACACAACACAAACTTTAAGCTGGCTCCTGAGATTGGTTCAGAGAAAACATAAGCCAGCCCAGCTTCAGCCAACTATCTGCTCTTACTCTGTTCTCCTACCACCCACTGCTTCAAATAGCCCACAGAGCCTTGAGAAATGAAAGTTCAATGTTTATTACTCTCATTGCAGTGGGGCACTCAAGACATGTTGGTTGCTGAGGTGTTTACTTTTACTCTAACAACAGCCCCTGTTGCCTCTCATGGGGCAATAATGAAGAGCAGGACACTGGAGAAATCAGATCTTTTACTTCTGTGCAGCTTGGAAAATCTCATTAACACACTTTAAGGTCAGCTTGTTTATCTGAAAATGGGGGTGGTAATACTTCATTACTGAGTTCTGAGGAATTAATGAGATGACATTGACTATACACTCTTAACACTACATCTGAAATGTAGTAGTTGTTGTTGTTAGGTGCCATTGAGTCAAGTCCGACTCATAGTGATCCTATATACAGCAGATGGAAACACTTGCCAATTCTGTGCCTTCTTCTTCTTCTTCTTCTTCTTCCTCTTCTTCTAACACCAAAGTCTCCTTTAAATCTAAGAAAATTCTAAGGCATTAGGACAGACATTCTTAACAAATCTTGAGAGACCGCCTTCTTTTGGCTTTCTTTGGAATACTGATCATATCACCCAAGTTATTGAGTCCAACCAGAGACTTGAGCCCTGGTAATGGAAAGACCATCCTGAGAAGTTACAAATAAGAAGAGCTGCCTGGGATCATAGTCTTAATATTTTTCACACTTTAAATTAGGACACATGGCTCTTCAGGATTATAGGATGACAAAGAGATAAAATAAGAATGCTTAGCTACCAGCATTTCCAGGGTAATTTGATAGTTTATGCTAAGAATAGGCTAAGAATAGTTTTACAACATTGTAACTGTGGTAGGAAATTTGAGATATATTGTCAATATACTAATTAGGTATGAGTTGAGAAAAGATGTATCAGCCCCCCCCAAATCTCTATTTTCTGTGATGCATGAAATCTTCCCATTACAGAATAATTTATTTGGATCTTGGATATCTTGCTGTAAACCTGAATAAAATGGATAGATTAATGCATAGTTTTTATAGTCTAATCCATGTCTGGATTCCAGAATGAAATCAGCTAGTATAAATGAGGAAAGGAGAAACTAAAGATAGAGAGGAAGCTGAAATTTTTGCAGCAATCAGCTGCTATTCTTTAGTAGCTAGAAATTATGGAATCTTGTATAGTTTCTATTGGTACAGTTTGTTTATATCCTGAGTAATAATATCCCAAAATAGAATCTACTCTAAGCCCAGAGTTTAAGAGATATCTTAACAGTTTATTTTAAACTCCATTTAAAAACACAACAAACAATGGCTCCCAAAGCATGATCTTATATTTTGATTTACAACCATAAGAAATCTAAGAATAAACCCCCTTAGTTATGGAATTCCTTTAGACGAAGGATTGCAAAGATTTCAAACCATGCATTGTGCTTTTCAGATGCCGTTATGGGATAGGCCAATCTGTTTGCCATGAAAGAAATGTGCAAAGCTCTCACATGTGCATGCAGCTAGAGTCAGCTCACATGGAAAAAAATTCTTTATGCAGAATTATTTGTGAATTTCCGCTTATCCTTTAGAGATGATTTATTGGGAAGGCAATGTACAGCAGGCTACAGATTGTGATGACACATACCAATAGCTCTATTACAACACTTGGCAGCTCACATTGTTAAATGATGAGAGGGAGGGATTTCCTATCTTTTCTTCACCATTTTGCATTGAAGTTCATAATCATTTTCTTATCTGTATGCTTTCAGGATGAATTTCAGCCATGAAGAAAGAGACTTCACTGAGCCTTTCTACTTGGTTTAATGGCAGGTACTCCTCTGAGTACTTTAGATCTTTTAGCTCAACTCATCCTTATAAGCATTCCTGTGAGGTAGATACTACTTCTTCCTTTTGAGAGATAAAGAAACTGAACCTTGAAGAGATTTAAGCAACTTGTCCAAAGTTGCACAGCAAATAAAGAATGGAGCTGGAATTTGAACCCAGATGATCTAAGTTCAGAGTCCATGCTGTTAACCAACATACCATGCTCCCCACATATAAAGTCACAAACAGTGAGCGTATCTTTATATAATGTGCCATGAAAGCTCTCTTTTTTTGTCCTGGCAAAACAAATTTGGTGAAAATTGCAACTATTCTAGTTATTCAAGTTCTGTGTCAAAACTAATCTTTTTATAGAAGTCAGTAAAGCTTATCCTGCTTAGGAATGAAGGAGTGATGTATGTAAACATCAAAATGTATTTTGGAGTTTGTCTATCAGAATCATCAGAAATGTGGAATAAACCTAAAGTAAAAGGATATTTGTCACAGTGTGATTAAAGCAGGAAGGGGGATTGAATATCTTTCTGCCTCTAGCTGAGTGATCAGTTTAACTATTTTCTTTAATTATTGTTGTTGTTGTTAGTTGCCTTTGAGTTGGTATCTGACTCATAGCAACCCTCATAGGGTTTTCAATGGCTGACTGTTTCAGGATTGCCTTGGGAATGGATTGCCAGGCCCTTCTCCCATTTTTGTGGTGCTGGGAATTGAACTCGGGACCTCAGAGACTGCAGCGCAGCACTCTACCAACTGAGCTAAATCCCAGTGCTGCTCTGCAATCTCTGAGGTCCCAAGTTTGATTCCCAGCACCACAAAATGGGAGAAGGACGTGGCAACCCACTCCCAACACAATCCCGAAAACAGCCATTGAAAACCCTATGAGGGTCGCTATGAGTCGGACTCAACTTGATGGCACCTAACAACAATTTTCTTTAATTGGAAGTATATAATATTTACTAATATCAGGCACTGTTGTAAAGTAAATTCTGACTTACTAAAACTTCACCAAAATCCTGTGGATATTTTTTTGTCTCCAACTAACAGATAACAGTAACTGAGGCACTGAGAAGTTAAGTAGCTTGCCCAATGTGATGAAGACAGGAATTTAATCCAGAGTCTGGGCTTTAGCTACATGTCTCAATCCTTTGGGGTGACCATAACTGTTTTTTGAGAAATTTTGTTTTCTGTTTGTTCTCCTTTTTCATTTTCTGTTTTCCTTTTGCTCATCTTCCTGTGGGTTACTGGAAGTCAGTTCCATCTACAGTTTTTTAGTGTTTCTTTTTTGTAGAGTTGTGCCAGTGATTGACCTATGTTTTACTTTTTTTTTTTTTTTATGGTGCTGGGGATAGAACTCAGGGCCTCGGTGCATGCTAAACAAGTACTCTACCAACTAAGCTAAACCCCCAGCTCATATTACATCTTATGTACATGATTTGTCACAATGTACTGTTGTCAACATTTGTCAGTTTGAGTGAAGTGTAGGCATCTTTTTTTCTTTTCTTTTTTATGGTACTTGGCATTGAACCCCGGCCATCACACATTTTTTGAAATGCTGCACCCCCAGCCCATTTTTTATTTTTTATTATATGTCAAGGTCTCATTAAATTACACAGGCTGCCTCTGGTCTCAAACTTATGAGCTTCTTGCCTCTGCCCCCCAAGTTGCTGGAATAACAGGTATGTGCCACTGTACCTGGCAAAGAATACAAGTCTTGCTTCTTTTTACATCCCTTTATTCTCCTCCGCTGTAATTGTCTTAAATATTTTCTCAACATACACATAGAATTATATCTAATATTGTTATAATTTTTGCTTTAACCACCAAATATATTTTAGAAAACTTAAAAGAGGGAAGTTTATTGTATTTACTTAAAAAACTTTTACTCCTCTTCTGATATTCCAACATTCTTTTTTTTTTTTTTGCCACTTTCTTTTGTTTCTTTTAGACTTTTTTTTATAGTAGGTCCACTGGTGACAAGTTATTTTAGTTATCTTTCATCTGAAAATCTCTTGATTTCCTCTTTATTTCCAAGGTATTTTTGCTGGTTATAGAAATTTGGATTACCAGTTGTCTTTCAACACTTTGAGAAGGTTGTAGCACTTCATTTGGACTTTTTAGATTCTGATGAGAAATCCTTCTCATCCAAATTTTCCCCATAGGTAGTAGATATATTTTTTTTTCTGTAGCTGATGTCAAGATTTTTTTTTGTCTTTGCTTCTTAGTTTAATCATGAAATGTCTTGATGAAGGATTTTTTTGGTTTATACTATTTAGGTTTCTCTTGGCTTCTTGTAGCTATAGACTTATGTCTTTTGAAAATTTTGGGGAAGTGTCAGCCATGATTTCTTCAAATGCTCTTTTAGCCTTACCTTTTTTTCTCTTCTTTTCCTGGACTTCAGTGACACAAATGTTAGCTCTTTTGTTATAGCCTGCTACATCCTTAAAGCTCTACTAATTTGATTTTCTCTCTGAAGTTTAAATTAGATATTTTCTATGGTTTAATTTTCAATTTCACTGACATTTCCCTCTGTCTTTATTCTGCTCTTGAGCCCTTCCACTGAGTTTTTAAATTTTATTGCTAGCTTTAGTTTTAAATTTTTTTTGGTTCTTGTCTATATTTTGTTTCTTTCCAATGATTTTCTGTATTTTCATTTGATTCAACCAAGTTCAAAATTGCTACTTGAAACATTTTTATAATGGCTTCCTTAACATTTTTATCAAGTAATTCCAACATTCAGGTCATGTTGGTATTGCTATTGCCAGTTTTTTTTTTCTCATTTGGTTTGAGATCTCTGCTCTTGAGATGAGTGGTTTTCAACTAAAACCTGGGCTTCTGAGATATTATAATACTAGACTTTGTTTTAATATTTTACCTTATCACATAATTTTTAAAACATAGAGACCCAGGATTCCAAGCACGCAGCCCAAAAGCTTAAGTTATCCTAAAGCTTGGCATCATTGCTTGTACAATGCCTCTTATGTCACATTGTATTGGCAGAATAAGCTGCAATGCCAGCCAGTTTCAAGAGGAGGGATCCAAACTTCACCTCTAGATGAGGAGAGTGACAAAGTCACATTGCAAAAGGGCATGCAGGGTGGGAGGTATGGCATGATCATCTTCAAAAATAATCAGCTAGGGCTGGGGATATGGCTCAGTGGTAGAGCACTTGCAAAAGCATGTGCAAGGCCCTGGGTTCAATTCCTGGTACTGCAAAAAAATAATAAATAAAAAAATAATAATCAGCCATATAAATGGTTATTTTGCTTAAGGAATTATGGATTATTCTTGTCTCATGAATTATTTTTTCTGTGTTTTCCTAGTTTTTAAATTAAGACTATGCTTCTTTTAATAGCCAAAAAGAATATGTCAAGAAAACCAGAAAAAGTCATGTAATTGCCAAATTCTACTTGGTCAGGTGATTTGCAAGTGGCATTCAACAACTATGAGCTTTGCTATTTCAAAATGTAAAGTGATTAAAAGTAATGCTGGGATGATTTTGAAGTCTTGGAAAATGATGCTCTGCACATGTGTCTTTGGGCTGGGATTTACCTCAGTTGGTAGAGCACCACTCTACAGTCTCTGAAGTCCCGAGTTTGATTCCCAGCACTGCAAAAATGGGAGAAGGACATGGCAATTCACAATCAAGGCAATTCAAAAACGATCAGCCATTGGAAACCCTATAAGGGTTGCTATGAGTCAGACAAGACTCAATGGCACCTAACAATAATAACATGTGTCTTTCAGCCTGGTCATCCAGTTCAAAGCATGGGAAGGTATTTACTGTTTACCTACCATTCTTGTTTTTACACAGGTGCACACAAAGGAGGATTTTTAAATGCCTTCTCTCCTTGGGACTTTTGGGAATTAGAAGATGTCAGTTTCATTGACAATCTCCTCATTTCTCCATATATTGCAATAGGTGATATATATATCTGTACCTCTGTTACCATGTTACTACTGTGCCCATGAAAGTAGAAATAACTCTGTTTTCCTGAATATCCTACCGGGAGGAAAGGAAATATACATAATATTTCTCTAGCATGTCCTTAAAGGTAAATTAAGGCCCTGCATGAAGAGCAGAAACTCCTTAAATGGGTAGTGATGGATTGCACACACAGGGCTGTTAGAACAAACACATTGAATTGGATTAAATACTATGATATACAGTAGTGATTCAATCTGTGGAGGGAAGACTTGGGAAACATTATTTTCCTTATCTTGAATAAGTACAAAACCTTATCCTAATGTATCGTGATAGTTTTCAGAGTTACTCTTCACATGACCTTTGGTGTTTTATCCAGAAGATGAGAATAATGATATCTATAGGTAAGAGCTGTGCCTCAGGTGTGCGTCAGGGCTGTATCCTTTCACCATATCTCTTCAATTTCTATGCTGAGCAAATAATCTGAGAAGCTAGACTTTATGAAGAAGAATGCAGCATCAGGATTGGAGGTAGACTCAATAACAACCTGTGTTATGCAGATGACATAACTCTGCTTGCTGAAAGTGAAGAAGATTTGAACCATTTACTGATGAAGATCAAAGATCATAGCCTTCAGTATGGACTGCGACTCAACATCAACAAAACAAAAATCCCTACAACTGGGTTAGTATGCACCTTCACAATAATTGGAGAAAATATTGAGGTTATCCAAGATTTTGGTTTACTTGGTTCTTCAATCAACACCTGTGGAAGCAGCAGACAAGAAATCAAAAGATGCATTGCTTTGGGAAAAGCTTTGGCAAAAGATCACTCTAAAGTATTGAAAAGTAAAGATGTCACATTGAAGATGAAAGTGTGCCTGACTCATACCATGTTATTTTCAGTTGTACCATATGATTGTGAAAGCTGGACACTGAACCAGGGAGATAGGAGAAGAATTGATGCTATTGAGTTATTGTACTGGAGACAAATATTAAATATACCATGGACTGCCAAAAGAATCAACAGATATGTCCTAGAAGAAGTGCTATCAGAGTGCTCTTTGGAGCAAGGATGGCTAGACTTCATCTTATATATTTTGGACATGTGGTCAGGAGGGACCAATCCCTGGAGAAGGACATCATGTTTAGGTAGTGGCAAATCAATGAAAAAAAGGAAAACCCTCAACTAGATGGGTTGACACAGTGTCTGCAACAATGGGCTTAAACATAAATAAGATCATGTGCCTGGCACAGAATCAAGGAGTGTTTTATTCTGCTGTACATAAAGTTGCTATGAGTTGGACCCTACTCATTGGCACCTAACAGCAACAACAATAGGTCAGAGTGTTGTTAGATTAAAAATATACATAAACTTTCAGTAGATACTGACTGTTTTATGAGAATAAATATAATGAGAAATGTATGAGTTTTTTTAAGTTTTATGAGAATACTGAAATGTTAATTGCTACTATTATTATTCCTTTTAGTTATAGCATGTGTTATTTTCTTTTTTAAAATTTAAAAATGAAGACACTTAGATTCACAGAGGTTACAAAATTTGCCAACTAGTTAAATGGTGGCATTTGGCTTCAACCTACATCTCTGTCCCTAGTTCAGCGATCTTTACATTGCTATTATTATTCCAAATTATTTTCTGGCTTTTGAAAATTTTTCCAGACACTTGATAATAGTAAACTCCATGAAACCTTGTATTTCTCTGTGAAGTGTGAGAATAAGCTTACATGTTTCCATCACAAAGATGGTCACTTAAATCAGGGGTGACCCTTGGGCTAGTTCCCCACCACCTACTTTTGTAATGGAATACAATCGCATGTGTACATTTCTGTATAGTCTGTGCCTGCTTTTATACTGTGGTGGCAAAGTTGAATAATTACAAGAGAGACTATGGGCCAGTGTAGTGTGAAATATTTATTATCTAGCCATTTACAAAAGAAGTTAACTGACCTCTGAATTTTATCATCATCCCCAATACTGTAGAACCAGTGCCTTCAAAGAATGATATTCCATAGCTCATGAATAACATCAACAGTTGCTCTTTCAACAACTCACCTCCACCTGAATCAAGGTGGACAAGTGGAGCCCTTCACTTTCCCTTATCTCCTCCCCAGCAGAAGCACAGGCTCTCTGAACACTGGAAGCATTTATTCCTAGAAGTCTCTAAGGCCCTAATTCCATTGAACATCAAAACAGGAAGGAAGGGACTTTAGAAAACCTGCTATTCAATATCCTTCCATATCAAAGGAATGAGAAAACTGAGAGTCCCATAAGGGAACCCCTCCCCTCATGTTAGGTCACAGTTGGCAGTTAGATTAGACCCAGAGATCCTGATTCACAGTGGTTACATTGTACTGAAAACTGAACTAGACTGAATTGTATTTCCCCACTTGTGAACTGCAGGTGTGAATTTTCATCTAGCTGTTTTGTGCTGAATAGAAGAAAAAACAAAAACAAAAACAAAAACAAAACAAAAACCATAGAGAGTTTCAATGAATCATGAGGCCTCATCCAGGAAGTTCACATTAGGATCTGGGTTCTTGAGCCTAACCGTCTATACACACCAAGCATCCCTTTGTTTTACTAAGAAAAAATCCAAAGAGAGGTTAGACTGCATTGTTCATCTTAGTGTGTTTGACTCTGACATCACTCATCTTGTATGTCTTCAGGGCTAAATATAGTATTGGTGTTATCCTGTGACCTGATAGTGGGGAGGTCTCAGGAGACCATGCCAAGCTATGGCAACTGTTAAATAGCATGAGTGAGCTCTCCAAGTGAGGAAGTGCCTGGAGGGCGAGGCTGGTTACTTCTCTGGTTTCTAAGTTTCTTTGTGTTGTCTCCAGGGTGAAGGCCATAGTTTTTGAGTTTTTTAGTTCATCAATTATGTAGAGTTTATATAGTTCTGTAAGTGGGAAAAAACAAAAGTCTTGGGGCACACACTAGATTTATGTATTGTATTGCCCACTTTACCTGCATAAAGAGCTTTGTTCCCAAAGGCAGTTAAGGTTGACAAGGTTTTCAATGGGAAACCCAGGATGGAACCATAAGAGGCCCAATACGCAGGTGGCAGGTTATCAGGAAAGGTCAGGGCAAGGGCATGACGAAGAGGGTAGTGTCCTTGGAAAGAATTTTTGTTTTTTAAACCAATAACTTTTTGGAAGGCTGTAACTTCGGGTGACATTTATGATAACTTGCAGGACTTGGCATGGAATATGGATTTCTCTCCACCTAGCATCTCTTCTCTGTTCTAGTAACAGGAACAACAGTCTCCTTCCTTGAGTGAGCTATCCCTCCTTAATCTATATGGTTTGAGTGGTTTTTTTTTTTATCACAGGGATTTTTTCCTGTGGTCATATATGTAGTCCTATGATCCAAGCTAAGCCATTTGGATTATCTCTCTCAGCAATTTACATCCTGAACGCAGAAGGTGGATACAGCAGAGATCTCTAGCAGAAATGCTGATACTATGGTGAGGATGCCAAAATCTTCCCTGGGCCTAGTCTTCCCAAGGCCCATTTGCTCTGTCTTTAGGTTTTTGTGCTCATCCAGTACCATCCCAATTTATCTATTTTTTGAATTTAAGTTAGAATTTTTCTGTTTCTGTTGTTTACAGAATGTTTAAATGATACCAATGGGCACAGAATATGTGGACCTCACATATGTTATCTTATATATTTAACAAAATAGCATTGCATTATCAGTTCTGTTGCATGGATGAGGAAGTTGAAATTAGAGCTAAGTTGTCACAGTTTATGCTGGTAATAAGGAAAAGAACTAACAATGAAGCTCAAGATTATTTTATCCTGGGTCCATGAGTGCAGGGTGTAGCTGAGGGCAGGTACCAGCAGTCTGGGTCTCAGGAGAGCTCCAGGGAAGTCAGGCACTCTCTAAGGAAAAGGAGCCCTGCATTAGTTCTGGCCCTTCCCTACTCTTTTTATTTCCTAGAAGCAGTATCTCTTCATATAGAATGGTTAGGATACATTTCTTATAGTACATTTTACAAGTAAGGGAACTGAGCTCCAGCTATGTCAAAGGGATTTTGACACATAGCAAGGTTAAATAACTCCAGGTCACACAAAGTAACAGTAGCAAGTCAGCGCTAGGTTATGGATCAAGATCAGGGGTTTCTGATGCCTAGCACCACATAGCTCTTACTACTTCAATTTCCTCTGGAAGTGATGACATGTAATTTCCCAAAAGAGTAGGGCAACGTTGTGCCAGATACACATTTAAATTTTATGTGTTTAAATTGTGGCAGTGGAAGGAGACAAGGACAGAGTAATAGAAGATTTTAATATTGGAAGTGATTCTACTTGTAAGCCTGGCTATAAGATAGGAAAGTGAGTATCATGATTACTCAGTGGGTTTCAGGTCTCATGTAGTTCTCTTCGTGAGCATCTTAACCATGCTAAGTGGGCATCAATTTTGTATTATTATTTTTTTAAACTTTATTCAACACTGAGCCTGAAACATGGTCTCTGTTTCCACTGACCTCTCTTCCTCCCAAACTCTAGCTACTGGTTCACTTTTGGGGGAAAAACTGATGCTGGTTGACTTCCTGCAGCTGGTGGTGTAATTTATGGACAAAGACATTTTCAAGGATAATTTGACTGGAGTTGTTATTTGCTCAGTGTACTGACTGAACAAATACTGACTTTAGAATTTTGATACCATGTAAGTTGCATGTCCATGAATTACCATAGTGGAGGCAGTAGAATGTAATGTAACTATAGGCATTGTCTCTGATGTCAGAAGGATTCACATTTATGTACTGGTTCCATGTGTAATTCTGAACAATCCTTTGTTTCCTCAGATTATAAGAAAATATTGATGCAAAATGTTTAATTTCCTGTGTGTATTAAGTAACTTAAGTGCTATCTCCCCCATGTGTCTGTCAGCTTATTGTACTGTGGGGCTAGCATGTTGCTGTAATGCTTAAAATTATACTACCAGTATTTCAGATACCAGCAGGGCCACCCATGGTGGACAGGTTTCAGTTGAGCTTCCAAACTAAGACAAACTTGGGAAAAGTACCTGGCAGCCCATTCCAAAAACATTTAGCCATTGAAAACCTTGTGAATAGCAGAGAAGCACTGTTAAATATAGTGCCAGAAAATAAGCACTGCCTCCCCTCCTCAAGTTGGAAGGCATTCAAGAAACAACTGGGGAAGATTTACCTCCTCAAAGTGGAGTCAATGTTAATGACAGAAATAGAGTTGAGTCCCTGGGACCTCCTTTTGCTGATGTGGTATGACTCAAAATGAGAAGAAATACAGTGACTGCAACAATAGACTCAAACATAAAAACAATCAGATCCTGTGTTTGACAGTATTAGGTAGTAATTTGTTCTGTTATACATACAATCACTATGAGTTGGACCTGGCTTGAAGCCACCTAACAACAACAAAAGTGCTATCCACTAATATGGCTGTTATAACAGAAGTATTCAAAGAAATTTTAATGTAATATTACCCAATTCTAGTTAAGAAAAGAATTGGTACTTCTGACTTTTAGTTCATGTTCTTTATGCTTTATCTTTATTTACATTAATAAAAGTGGGAATTGGACCAAATATTCTTCTCAAAGATCTGGATCTCTGATGATAATAAGGTAATCTCATCTATTTCTGTTTCATTCAGCTGTTGCCTATTTGCATAACAAACCATCCCAAATTATAATGGCTCACATATCCATATATACTTGGCTCACAAGTCTGGGTCAGTAGGCAGTTCTGGTCTCCTGTATGCTCATTTTTATTATTTTTATTTTGTCTATGACCAGTTGTGGTGTGGATGAGCTAGTCTCAACTGGATTCTTTTACATATATATCAAGAAACTGGTTGTAGGCTGATCAAGGATAGCCTTGACTTGTACAAGGCTAGCTTGGGTTTGTTTGTTCATGTGGCAACAGCATTCCCTAAAACAGAGGGGAAAACTACAATGCTTCTTGAAGCTTAGGGGCAGAATTGGAATGATATCACATTTTCCATATTCTGTTAGCAAAAGCAAGTCATGAAGTTGCCTTAGATACGAGGTGAAAAAAAAAAGATTCAATTTTGATTAAATAAGCTGTCAAGTATATTTTTAAATTAAGTTTTTGTAATTTTAGATCTTTTGGTTTATGTCAATGGGGACTGGCATGTTCTCTAGATAAATGTTGGTCTTCTATGGAAGAGAATTCATGTTTTTAGTAGCTTAATCAATACTGACACATGTAGGCTGATTCCTGGAATTGAGATCATTTCTTTTTTTAACAGAGAGAGTTCAGGCCCTGTCAGAATTTGAACAGGAGAGACAAACATGTTTCAGCTTTGGAATAAAATCCTGTGACTATTTGTTTATAGAATTGTGACCATTTGGACATGGCTTGAATTTGAAAATCCATTTGTCAATTAGGATTACTCAAAAATGCAACTGTTTGCCCAAATAACAAGTGAACAATATCCTCCTTCATGGTGGTCAAAAGTGTGGACAATAGATAAACACATGGCAGAGAATGCTGTGTTTAATAACTGCAATGTTTGCTGTTTTCCTTAGAAATGATAGAAGTGATGGTTCCAGTAGTGATTGTGGGTGTGTGTGGGTGTGTGTGGATGTGAAAATAAACAAATTTAAAATACCCAGCACTGGTTCTCTGCGTAGACAGTAACTCATTATCACTAGGTTGCAGGCAAGAGAACGACCATGTCTTTGTGGCTGCCACTGATGGTGGTGTAGGCGCTGACATTTGTCACCGGTAAGGATGAATCAATTGGCTCTAGAGGTCACGAATAAATAGTGCAACTCTCTGATACCATGTTACAAAGTCACTGAGGGTACAACAAATAGAAATACAAATAATTTTAGTGTTAATTGCTCATAGAAGTGGAGAATGCATAGGTTTTTTGTTTTATTTCTGTATTTTACAATTTTTATTGAACTATAATATATGCATACCTGCAGCCGTAGCACTGTGGAGTCCATTGCCATCAATTCTCAGAAGCTAAACAGGGTCAGGCCTGGTTCGTACTTGGTTGGAAGACCACCTGGGAACACCAGATACTGTAGGCTTGGGAGAAGGACCCAGTAACCCGCTCCCAATAATCAATCTACCATTGAAAACCCTATGAATAGCAGAGAAGCACTGACAATAGTGTTTTGCCTGTTGTACATAGGGTCGCTATGAGTCAGACATAGACTTGAAGGCATCTAACAACACAAATAATATATGCATACATATAAATGTATATGTTGTTGTTAGGTGCTGTTGAGTTGGGTCTGACCCATAGCTACCCACCCAGGGTTTTCACTGGCTGTTTCGAGATTACTTCAAGAGTGGATCACGATGCCCTTCTCCCATTTTTCCGGTGTGGGGGATCAAACTTGGGTCCTCAGAGAGTAGAGAGCAGCACTCTTCCAACGGAGCTAAACCCCAGCCCATATATGTATATTCATATGGTATATTCTTGAATCTAATCTGCACCTTTTCAACAGTTTTAGAGGGCTACAGAATTAGATACAGATTAGAATCATGTGAGGATTGGATTCATAACTTTGAGAATAGTTATATACATAAACCTGCATAGATCATTAACATTCAGCTTGGTAAATTTTCTTTGTGAAAACATATTATATAGCCAGTGCTTATATCAAGAAATACAAAACATTAAGAACAATCCAAAAGGCACCTCTCATGCCTCTCCCAGACAGTATCATGCCTCAAAAGTAACCACCCTGCTGTTTTCTGATAGCATAATTATTTTTGCTGGTTTTTGTATAAATAGATGGATTTATACCGTATTCTCTCTCTCTCTCTCTCTCTCTCTCTCTGTCTTCTGTCTTGATCCACTCAGTACAATGATTTTGAGATTGATGAGTAATTTTCATTTCTTACTAATACTCCATCATATTTGTATATGGTCTTTGGTAAAGTTTCAATTTAAATATTTTATTTATTTTATTATTTTGTCATTTACCTTTTATTATTGGCTTATAATAACTATATTTTCTGGCTATGTCCTTTGATATTTGTGTTTTAAGTGTTTTCTTCCAGTCCACAAAGTGTTTCTTATGAATGACTTTAAAGAGGAATGCCTTTTCATTTTCCTGAATTCTAATTCATTAATTTAAAATTTTTATGTTTTGTGCTGTGTGTTTTCTATGTTAGAACACTTTGCCTACTTCAAGTCACAAAGATATTCTCTTTTTCCTATAGTGTTAAAGTTTTAGGTTTTACATTTAGATCTATGATTCATTTTGAGTAGACCTTGCTTATGGTGAAAGAGAAGAATCAATTTTCACTTTCTCATAATTGGATAACCAGTTCATTAGTAACATTTTCTAAGAAGACTTTCCTTCAGGGTTTCAAGCCCACAAAAACCTGGGTTCAGGTTCAGGTACCTGTTCAATATTAAATAAAATTTTCAAAATATTTAATATTCAATAAAATTTAGAGGGTTCTGATTTGGTTTGGGTTTTAGTTTAAATCCTATGTGTGGATAGCAGGGGTTCAAACAGAAGTTGAGCCCATCCCTAAGCCTGTTCTGGTTCAAGCACTCAAATATTGTTTTCTGAACCTGAATCTGAACATGAACCCAGGGAGAAATTGCATTATTGTTGTCATGTTCTTTGGTCTATATGTATTTTAGGATAAAAGAAGTTGCTTTGTAAGACATTTGTATGTAAGCCACTTAGTTTGTGGAGATTTATTACAACAATCATGGAAAACTATACAGACATAACCAAGAAAAAAGTCAAGAGTAAAATATTTAATGGAATTAACCCAGCATAGCTTGAATACTCCACATAATAATAGGGATGAATACCACAATTAAAGTCCATTGGGTAAAATTTTATAAAGTGTGAGTGTACCACCTTCATCTGGCCTTGTAAAATCCTTTCAAACTTGACTTTGATTGACCTATCCATTCATAATTGTCACAATCTTTCTTTAAATATCTCTATCTATTTATATAGGTCACAGGTAAGCTGTAGTTTTATGAGACCAATTCTATCTTTATAGGTTTGGTTTTGCATAACTTTGCTTTTATCTCTTCTCTGTTGATTTTAAATTTTACTCTCAGAGTGAAAGAATTCCCATTCTTTCCATGTGATTTGGTAGGGACTCATCCTGTACTCCAGACACTAAGGCTTTTCATTCAGAAAGATGTTTATGTTCGAACAAACAAATCACTTATTCAATTGGAAAGTGCCTTGTTCATCTTGTAAAACTAACACTTGGTACCTAATAGCTGTATAGGTAATGTTGGTGCAGATTAGGCAGCAGTAAATGTTTATTTGGATAAATGTGCAGGTATCTTGTCCAACAATTGCTGCTTATTGTTACAAGGGAATATAGTTTACACTAAAAGAAAAGCTAAAATTTGCTGATATTCTTTATTTTTACCTTTATAATCAATTATTTATGGTACTTTTTACCTCCCTAACAATTCAATTTTCAACATAAATATTGTATGTCCTTAAGCCACATAACTTGATGTTTTGATTTACATTGTCAAATAATCACTATATATCTATTAATTCTACATATAACTATATAAAGTTATGTACCCTTAAATGAGGAAAAATTACAACAAAATCTTTAGTATGTAATCTCATACTTTACAATTCACTAATAATACTCAATTCTATAACTCTGTTGTTGCACAATGGAATAAAAAATGTCATGAAGCAACAGAATCCTCAAAAATTTACAGGAGTTCCTGAAAAAGATAACTAAACTGAATAAACACACAATGCCAAAGTTCTGTAGCTTCCATATGTTCTATAGTATAGTTCTATAGTTCCATGTTTTCTTATGTGTATGTGTGTATGCTCACTAGCAACACAAATGGACCCCATTTCTTCATTTGAATGTTAAATTCTTATGTTTCTTTGCATTCTCTGAGTTACAATTGTGTCCTATCTGAAATGTTTGCATTTTAAAACTTTTCTTAAAAAACGTAAAAATGAAAGGTTTTTTTTAAGAAGCAGAAGGCTTCTAAGATTAGTAAAGATTCAAGAGAAAGGGATATAAGAATTTTTGAGCATGTTAAATAGTATTCATAGGGAAGGAAGGTTATCAAGTCATTGACTGAAGGGTCATTTAAGTAATAAATTCTGATTAATGGAAGAGTAGTAGTAAACTTGGAAGATTGGCAAAGAAGGCTCAAAAACAAAGGCTTGCCCTCTGAAGGAAATATTATAATTGGGTGGGTTCTTGTATTTATTTATTTATTTATATTTTTTGAGCTCCATTGGGGAGTAAGTCTAGAAGGGTAAGAATGAAATAAAGACAGGCAGTGCAGCTTGAAGTCAGGTTCTGGGGTCAGTACCATGGAGAGTACCTGGAGTGTTTGTGGAGATTCCATGATCAATTACAGGGATGGGCTCAGCAGGTGGCTCAGAGGAGTCAAAATAGTACCAAGACAAGATTTAAAACCATAGTAGTCAGTTTTCTATTGCTAAAACAGATGGTATTTGTAAGGCACAGTACTTGAACCATAGATTTCTAGACAGAAGTTCATAGACCCATCAGGCATCCATTGTTGTTGTTGTTGTTAGGTGCTGTTGAGTCGAGTCCGACTCATAGCGACCCTATGTACAGCAGATCGAAACACTTGCCGATTCTGTGCCAGGCAAACCATCTTATTTATGTTTAAGCCCATTGTTGCAGACACTGTGTCAATCCATCCGGTGGAGGGTTTTCCTCTTTTGCGTTGACCTGCCACTCTTCCAAACATGATGTCCTTCTCCAGGGATTGTTCTCTCCTGACTACATGTCCGAAATACATAAGATGCAGTTTGGCCATTTTTGCTTCCAAGGAGCACTCTGGTTGCACTTCTTCTAGGACAGATTTGTTGGTTCTTTTGGCAGTCCATGGGATATTCAATAGACATCTCCAGCACCACAATTCAAAAGCATCAATTCTTTTTCTGTCTTTCTTGTTCAATGTCCAGCTTTCACAACCATATGATACCACTGAAAATACCATGGCATGAGTCAGATGCACCTTCGGTCTTCAATGTGACATCTTTGCTTTTCAATACTCGAAAGAGATCTTTTGCCACAGCTTTTCCTAGAACAATGCGTCTTTTGATTTCTTGACTGCTGCTTCCACGGGTGTTGATTATAGAGCCAAGCAAAGCAAAATCCTGGACAACCTCAATCTTTGCTCCATTCATTGTGAAGTTGTGTGCTGACCCAGTCTTAAGGATTTTTGTTTTGTTGATGTTTAGTCATAACCCATATTGAAGGCTATGATCTTTGATCTTCATCAGTAAGTGTTTTAAATCCTCTTCATTTTCAGCAAGCAAAGTGGTGTCATCCATTAGTAAACTATAAAATGCACACATTCCTGATATTGTTTACAAAATGAGTGTGCCTGTAGAATTTCTGGGGGTAGGTACTACATAGCTTAAATAAAATTTCCTCAGGGATCATGATCTCCAAAACATTAAGGCTGCCAACTCTAGGCTAAAAGGTGTATTGTAAGAAGGCAACATTAGTATGTTAAAAGGCATGTGATTAAGGCTGGCTGGGCTGAAGTCTGGCCACAGTCCAAGCAGTTTAGCATTTTTTAAAAACTAAATAAAGCCCAAGATTTTATGTAACCACGTGCCCAGGGCAGTCATTTGAGTTGTAACTGAATTGTGCTAACTCAGTTCATTGAATCAGTGGAAGTCTGGTCATATAGAAATAAATCAAAAGGGACTTGTTAAAATTACAGATATATGAGAAGGTCTGGTGAGGTACCTGTGAATCTGTGATTTTATGAAGTTCTTTGTGATATGCTACTCAAGGGGGAAAGGACAGTAATATTGACATCACTTAGGCATTTGTAAGAAATACAGAATCTGTGAACTGTCTTCACCCAGAGACCTAGTGAATCAGAATCTGCATTTTAACATGATTCTTAGGTGCTTTGATTGTATGTTAATGTTCCTGCATGTGTGTGTGTGCATTAAAGTTTAAGAAGTAATTCAGTAAGTTTTAGGAACTACTAAAGATTCTATCCATCCCTCTGTCTCTCTCTCACTTCTCACTGGTATAAAGGAATTCTAATTAGGATAATGAGAAATTTTATTAGATATTGGTATTTATTTCAAAGCATTTATATATATGTTTTATTATATTTTAAGTAAACTATTATAGCTTTTAAATAATGTAACATATATTGGTTAATGTTAATCTAGCAATGAAAATATACATTAAAATGTTACTAGAAACAAGCCTGAAAAAGGGAAACATTTAGATAAACATAGGTTTCCTAGTATTAGAAGCATTAATCTCTTTTTAAATAACACATAATACAATACAACACATAATCAATAATACAATACATAATCACTTGATTCTCTTTGAAGCAAATTTTCTTTTTTTTGCTCAGGTACTGGGGGGTTAAACACAGGGCCTCTTGCATGATTTTAGTAAGTGTTCAACCACTGAGCTGTACCCCTAACCCATTTTTTACTTTGTATTTTGAGACAGAGTCTTGTTAAATTATGTAGGCTGCCCCTAGCCTCAAACTTGCAATCCTCCTGCCTCCACCTCCTGAGTCACTGGGATTAAAGGGTGTACCACCATGGTCAATTGCTTAGAAGCAACTTGAATCTCTAAATCAGATAACTGTTTCTGTGTAGGGATCTTTCCTTATAAGATTGAGACATCAGAAGGGCTATATTTCATTCCCCTGAGCATTGGGATATTCACCAATTATGTACTCTAGAGGAAAGCCAAATAAAAGCAAACATGTTTCTGCATGTGCTTGCCCAGTATAATTTTGCTGAGGTTTTTTCCTTTTTCTTTTCTGGTATCCAGGCCATTCATAAAAGCATCTTAGCACTTTGGTTTTTTATTTTTTCTGGTTAGAACAGCAAATCCACAGGAAGATTGAATATATATATGTATACATATATATATGTATACATATATATATATGTATACATATATATATATTATATATATATAATATATATATATATATATATATATATATATATATATATTTTTTTTTTTTTTTTTTTTTTTGGCGGTACTGGGGGTTGAACCCAGGGCCTTGCGCTTGCATGCTCTGCAAGTGCTGGACCACTGAGCTGCACGCCCAGCCCATTTTTTTACTTTTTGAGACAGGGTCTCCCTAAGTTATGCAGACTGCCTCTGGTCTTGAACTTGCGATCCTCCTGCTGCTGCCTCCCAAGTCACTGGGATGACAGGCATGCACCACCATGCCCGGCAGAACATATGTTTTTATGCTATCCACTCTTCTAATCAGAATATGATAAAGTAGCTCAATTATTCAAGAGGTTAGGTTTCCCCCTCTCTCCTCTAATTCCCTTTCTCACTCATCTTAGTGAACAACTAACATTCACTACATTGATCTAACTATCGTCTGTATTTTATAATTGCTACCTTCTTTCTATGGGGCTGGGGTTTAGCTCAGTTGGTAGAGTGCTGTGATGCACTCTCTGAGGCCATCAGTTCGATCCCCAGCACCGCAAAAACGGGAGAAGGACCTGCAATCCACTCCCAAAGGAATCCCCAAACAACCAGCCTTTGAAAACCCTATGAGAGGTCACTATGAGTCCCACTGAACTCGAGGGCAGCTAACAATAACAACCTTCTTTGTACAGCAGATTCATAGCTGCTTTTTATTAGAGACCTAGCTTTTTTCTGAACAATTGGAAGAAACGGTGTTTAAATATAACCTAACATAATGGTTCCTATGCAGATACTCATCCAAGCTGCTCTGTAACCCATTCTCTACACATAACATAATAATAATGATAATAATAATAATAAAATTTCTTAGGCATGGAAGCCCCCCAAATCACAAAATAATTGGAAACTAGATACAGATGCTTATAATAAAGAGTATTTTCCTTCCTAATTCATTTCATCTTTTCATTTTTTTCCTCACTTAAAAATATAACTGTTTCTGGGTGTGGTGGCACACTCCTATAATCCCAGTGACATGGGAGTCAGAGGCATGAGGATTGCAAGTTCGAGACCAGAGGCACTCTGCATAATTTAGCAAGACCCTGTCTCAAAAAGTGAAAAAAATGGGCTTGGGGTACAGCTCAGTAGAGCACTTGCAAAGCATGCAAGCATGAGGCCCTGGATTCAGCCTCCAGTACCTCAAAAAATATATAACTGTTGTTTATTGTGATAGGCAGAATAATGACTCCCTCAAACATGTGCATAACCCTCAGAATTTGTGGCAAAAGGACTTTCCTGGTGTGATTACAGATTTTGAGAATCTGTAGGGGATTGGGAAGGGGAAACTTTGTTATCTAGGTGGATCCAATGTAATCACAAGGGTCCTTATAAAAGGGAGGTAGGCAGCCCAAACTTGGTATCAAGGTGGATGCAATGTAATCAAAGGGGTCCTTATAAGAGGGAGGCAGGAGGCTGGAACTTTGTATTGGATGTGAAAATGGAAGCACGTATCTGGAGTTATGTGAGGAAGGAGCTACTAGCCAAGGAATGCAGGAGGACTCTGCAAGCTGAAAAGGCAAGGAAAACTGATTCTCCCTTATAGCCACTGGGAGGAACCAGCCCTGCTGATACTTTTAACTAGCTGGGTGAGACTGATTTTACACTTTGACTTCCAGAACTGTAAGAGCATAAATCTGTGTTGCTTTAAGCCACTAAACTTGTGGAGATATTTTCACAGCAGCTGTAAAACAATAGCAACAATTATACTGGTATTTTATTAGTAATTTTTCTATAATTATATATCTATATCTATCTATATATATATATAGATATAATATGGCTATACTGTGGCTGCCTATAGCTGTAGCCCTGTGGCATCCAATCCCGTCAGATCTCGGAAGCTAAGCAGGGTTGGGCCTGGTTAGTACCTGGATGGGAGACCGCCTCGGAACACCAGAAGATGTAGGCTTGGGAGAAAGACCTGGCAACCCCCTCCCAAAAATCAATCTGCCATTGAAAACCCTATGAATAGCAGAGAAGCACTGACAATAGTGTTTCCCCTGTTGTACAGAGGGTCGCTATGAGTCGGATACTGACTGGATGGCACCTAACAAAAACAACAACAATACTGTGGCTATTACATCAAAAGAATCATTTTTCATCCCTAACATAGTTTTTTGTTTGTCTTTGATTTTTATAACTTAAATGGCATGATGATCAATCTGATGGACGTTTAGAAGGGAAAAATCAGACTTTAAGGGTTATGAGTAGATTATGATTTGGTCAGAATTGACTGTGCCTCACTTTTGCATTTGGAACAGAGCTTTGGATTTGTATTTGACAAATTTTTAGTAGTGATTGTGATTACCATTTGCTTTGGGGAGTCCAACATGTATGCAAATCCTAATCCTGTCATTTTTTTAAAAAAAGATAATTAAGTGATGGAGGGAAGGAAGATGGCAGACCACTTCCATGCACCTATCCCTAGAAGCTCCGCATAATAAACTCAAAACAGCTGGAGAACAGCCATCCTGAGTCACTATCCCTCCATGCTGAAGTCTCAGTAAGTAGGCAAACAAATAAATAAATAAGAAAGAAAGCACTACAAGGTGGAACAAAGAAGTTCTGGCCCAGAGCACTCAGGGTGCACAACAGAAGAACACAGGAACCAAGGTGAAAGTTAGAGCTAGAGTCTTAAATACCATACTTATAATAACAGTAAAAGTAGGGAGCTGAGAGTGGTGCAATGTTAGGAGCAAGAGCACAGTGTGGCATGTGTCTAATTCTGTCACTTTTTATTTTGTGACTTTAGACATGAGCTTTTCTAAGTCTTGGATTTTTTATATGTACGATAAGGATCACAGAATATTATGAAGATTATCTGAAATAACAATGAATGCAAAGTGCTTGGCACAGTTTTCACTGCTTAGTAACTGCTACCTACTCAAAAAATGGTGTCCAGTCATTTAAGATTGCCGTAGACTTGGATATGATGTACTTATGTTCAGTCTTTATGGTTACATTTATGTTCTATCATGGATAAAACTTAGTACTTTAGCTAATAAGAAACTTATAATCAATCTATGAACCAGCTAAAAAGAATAGTCATAAGGTACAGAGAAATGGTATCTTAGGGGCACTTATTATTTGAAAACCCAATACTCTCCTGGTAATGAAATGTGTAATCGGCTCTGAACTACATGTGATAAAAAACACTTCACAAGAGGAAGAGGTGTGCTAAGTGTGTAGAAGGTGATGTTATACATATATTAATCTAGCAAAAGATAGTATTCTGCCTGAGTGTCTGTGAAGTTGCCAATGTAAAACCAAAATTGCATGACAGTGTGAGGTATAATTATGATATTTGCCAATTGAGCAACTAAGGACCACTGCCTAATTTCAAGACCATTTTTATATTTTATCTCCTATGTAAATTATGTTATTGTTAGATGCTGTTGAGTTGGGTCTGACTCATAGCAACCCTATGTACAATAGAATGAAACATTCTCTGACTCTGTGCTAGTCACACGATCTTTTTATGTTTAAGCCCATTGTTGCAGATGCTGTGTCAATCCATCCAGTTGAGGATCTTCTTTTTTTTCATTGACCCATCACTCTCTCAAACATGGTGTCCTTCTCCAGGGATTGGTCCCTCCTGACTTGTTATTGTTCTAGTTAGGTGCCATTTTGTGGTGTCAGACTCATAGTGACTCTATGTACAATAGGTAAAACACTATTGTCAGTGTTTCTTTGCTATTCATAGGGTTTTCAATGGCTGATTGTGTTTTTAGGAGTGAGCTGCTAGGTCCTACTCCCAAGCCTATAGCACCTGGTGTTCTCAGGTGGTCTCCCATCCAAGTACTAACCAGGCCTGACCCTGCTTATCTTCCAGGGTCTGAAAGGATCAGATGCTACAGTGGTGTGGTTGGAGGCCTGTACTGACTACATACCCAAAATATGTAAGACACAATCTAGCTGTCCTGGCTTCCAAGGAGCACCCTGGTTGTGCTTCCTCTAGGATGGATCTGTTCGATTTTTTGCAGTCCATGGTATATTCAGTATTCACCTCCAGCACCATAATTCAAAACCATCAATTCTCCTGTCTCCCTTATTCAATGTCCAGCTTTCACAACCATATAATGCAACTGAAAATACTATGGCATGAAGTCAGGCTCACCTTCATCTTCAATGTGACATCTTTATTTTCAGCACTTTAAAGATGTCTTTGCAACAGCTTTTCCCAGTGCAATGTGTCTTATGATTTCTTCACTGCTGCTTCCATGGGTATTGATTGTAGAAACAAGTAAACCAAAAGCTTGGACAACCTCAAAGTTTTCTCCATTTATCATGAAGTTGCTTACTGACCTAGTTGTAAGGATTTTTGTTTTCTTGATGTTGAGGTACAATCCATACTGAAGACTTTGTTCTTTGATCCTCATCAGTAAACATTTCAAATCTTCTTCACTGTCAGAAAGAGTTGTGTCATCTGCATAATTCAGGTTGTTAATGAGTCTTCCTTAATCCTGATACCATGTTTTCTTCATAAAGTCTACCTTCTCAGATTATTTGCTCAGCAGAGAGATTGAAGAAGTATGGTAAAAGGATACAGCCCTGAGGCATGCCTTTCTTGACTTTAAACCAGGCAATGTTTCATTATTCTGTTTGAATGCCTGCCTCCTGGTCCATATACAGATTCCTCATCAGTATAATTAAGTGCTCTTATATTCCAATTCTTTGCAATTTTATCCATAATTTTTATGATACACATAGTCAAATTCCTTTGCATAGTCAATAAAATACAGATAGACATCTTTTTGGTATTCTCTGCATTTGGCTAATAGCCATCTGACATAAGCAATGCTGCTCATAGTTCCAAGCCCTCTTCTGAATCTGGCTTGATTTTTTTTTTCTGGTAATTCCCTGTCTATGACTGCTGCAGTCATTTCTGAATTATTTTTAGCAAAATTTTACTTGTATGTGATATTAACGATATCATTTGATAATTCCCACATTTAGTTGGATCCCTTTTCTTGGGAATAGGCACAACTATGGATCTCTTCCAGTCAGTTGGCCAGGTAGTTGTTTTCCAAATCTCTTGGCATAAACAAGTGAGCATCTCCAGTGCTACGTCTGTTTGTTGTAACATCTCTATTGGTATTCCGTCAACTCATGGAGCCTTGTGTTTTGCTAATTCCTTCAAGGCAGCTTCTACTTTTCTTCTTCAGTACCATTGGTTCCTGATCATATGCAACATTTTGAAGTGGTTGGTTATCCACCAATTCTTTTGGAATACAACTCTGTGTATTCCTTCCATCTTTTGATATTTCCTGTGTCATTTAATAATATCCCTATAGAATCCTTCACTATTGAGAGTTGCAGCTTGAATTTTTTTCTTCAATTCTTTAAACTTGAGAAAAACAGTGTGTTCTTCCCTTTTGGTTTTCTATTTCCAGCTCTTTAAACATGTCATTATATTTGATTTAGTCTTCTAGAGCTGCCCTGAAATCTTCTGTTTGATTCTTTGATGTCAGTTAAGGAACTATTCATGAAGAAAGTAAAAGATTATTGAATAGACAGGAAAAAAAGAAAATCCCAAATTACACATCAGAAGAGACACTGAAACTTGCCCTTGAATGTTGAGCAGGTATAAAGGAAGATATGATGAAGTTAAAGAACTAAACAGAGGATAGCTTTCCTTTATGAAACACAGGCATAGATATTCACATACAACCTGGATGATTTACAGAAAAGAAGGGAAGCATTTAAAAAATGCTGCACTATAAGTCTGTCATTAAATGAAGTGGATGTAGTTCTGACTAAGATGTCTGAGCACACTAAATATTATATTACTTTTTATGTTGCCATAATTGTAATAGAATTGTAGACTCATCCCACTTTTATCATCACTTTTATGTCATAATATAACACTTTTATGTCATAATATAACAACTTTTATGTCATAATATAACAACTTTTATACAACATAATATAACACTTTTATGTCATAATATAACACTTTTATGTCATAATATAACAACTTTTATAGACAAACATCATTATCTTTTGTTTTAATTATGAAGAAAACAAATCACTTTTGTGATTATTAAGTAACTTGCCCAAAGTCACACAAAGTAATAGGTGGCAAATTTAAGAGTGAAACCCAAGTTGTTTCACTTCTGACCTATGTTTTTTGTATATACTAATTGTACAAAATAATGTATTTCACTGACATTTTCATACATGCATATAACATATTTGGTCTACAACTATACCACCTTGGCATCTAATCACATCAGATCTTGGAAGCTAAACAGCATCAGGTCTGGTAGATACTTGGAAGGGAGACTGCCTGGGAATACTGGGTGCTATAGGCTTGGGAGAAAGACCTGGCAGCCCACTCCCAAAACAATCAGCTATTGAAAACCCTATGAATAGCAGAGAAGCACTGAGATAATGCTGATAATGCTGGACATGGCACAATGTCAGCTAATGTTTTGTTCTGTTGTACATAGGGTTGCTATGAGTTGGACACCACTTGACAGCACCTAACAACAAGACATGTCCTGAGACTATGAGAATTCACCCCATTACTGTGGCTAACAGCAATTTGGGTGAGAGAATGCTTTTGAGCTTGGCTACAAGCTGCTGTCAGTGCCCCTTCCTGGTTTCAGCAACAGCAACCAATATGCTAGCTCTGTTGATAAGAAGAAACAGCAGCACCAAGACCAAAGCAAAACAGATTAAAAGGGAATCTTTTTAGCAAGACGCCAACACACATGAACAAGACACTGAATCTCAAAGAAAAGCTAATTGTCAGTATCTATGCTGGGCTGATTTCCCACTGATCGACTGGACATCTTAATAGAACCAGATGTTCATTAACAGAACTGTTTTCATCCTTGCCATGTTTCTACCTCAGCAAGAAAGCATAGTAACATATATATTAGTGCAGACAAGTGATCTCCTGAATAATTATAATCATGCATATTGGAGAACAGGGTTGTATAAATTAATGGCTGTCCACCTTGGCTGCACATTAGAATCACCTTGGGAGCCATTAAAAACTATGAATACCTTGGCTCCACCCCCAGATATTCTGATTTAATTGGAGCCCAAGCATAAGTACTTTTATTAAAGCTCCCTAGGTGATTTTCTTTTAAAATTACAGTCCAGTTTGAGAACATTTGTGTTAATCTTTCTGAGCAGTCTTTTCTTTGATTACTCTGGGAGGAAAGGGATTCTCTCTAGCAGCATTACCTAGAAATGAAAAATCTTAAAGGAGAGTCATGTTTAGAGGTTGGGCTAGGGCAATTTCATTCTGCTTATTTCCAGATTATGTCTGTGTAGCCCTAGATCACTGGGCTGTTCTCCCACATAGGTGGCATCACCTTGGCAGGGAGAGTTATGAGACACTCTGAGATAAAGAACAGATGGAGGCAACAGAATCCACGTCATGCCTTCCACACTGTGGTCTTAGTATATGTGTAGACTGAGTGCAAAAAGACAGGGGATTTTTCTATTTATCTTAGACTTTTATGTGCTTAATTTTCCTTTCTTATCTATGAAAAACCAAATAGTTATTTTATTCTTTTATATCAGTGTTAACTTCTGTAATAACTAATGGCTATTACATCTTCCCCAAACCTTTTCTAGAACAAGTCTCACAATGTAAATATTTATTGAGGGCCTACTGTGTGTCACACCTAGGTAAATACTTTGGATTGTTTTTATTGCTAGGTGCCATTGAGTTGGGTGTGACTCATACTGACCCTATTTACAACAGAACGAATCACTACCCAACACTATGCCAGGCACACTGTTTTATGTTTAAGCCCATTGTTGCAGTTACTGTGTCAATCCATCTACTTGAGGGTTTTCCTTTTTTTTTTTTCATTGACCTGCCACTCTCCCCTACAAGATATCCTTCTCTAGGGATTGGTCCCTCCTGAAAACATGTTCAAATATGTAAGACACAGTCTAGCCACCCTTGATTCCAAGGAGCACTCTGGTTGCACTTCTACTAGGAGAGATCTTTTGGTTCTTTTGGCAGTCCACAATCTATTCCATATTCATTTCTAGCACCATAATTCAAAAGCATCAATTCTTCCCCTCTCTCCCTTATTCAACATGCAGCTTTCATAAGCATAAATACTTTGGATAGTAGATGACAAGTGCATTTCCTTTCCAAGGGGTCAATCCTATATAGATATAGACAATTAATAATCAAAAGTACAAAAGATTAAAGGTATTCTAACAAAATCTGAACAAGTTACAGTGGGGGTAAAAGGAAAAAGTAAGTTTTCCTCTGAGAGCCTGAGGGAACTGCCATGGGCATGCCAAAAACAGTGCTAACTTTATTCTCATGGCACTTTTGTGTGACTCAAGGGGACTGCCACCTCAGAAGCTGCCATACTATTGAGCAGAGCAATTGAGGTTACAGTGCTACATATATGTCCTGCCTTCTTGAGAAAATGGCTATTGGGACTCACACTGTTGTTACTCAGTGCTGGAAACTATACTTTCAGTTTGGAGTAGGTTGGTAAGATTCTGGACACTGGGCATTTTGGTGACCTTCCTTGTAGTGGGAAACTAGTGGTAGAAGAGGGTAAGGAGGAGCTTCTAAATATAAGAAGTCAGAATCTGAAGGTACTCTGTTAATAAACTGGGTTCAAAAATCCATGCTGCACAGTGTAATAGTCTCTGTCCTGGATTTGTTTCTGTCCCAAATGAGAAGTGATAATCAGCTGATAAATGTAGGTGCTTGTTTTGTTTGGTGCTGTGAAGTCAAATCCAATACATAGAAACCCTATGTACAATAGAAGGAAACACTCCCTAACACTGTGCCACGCATACAATCCTTTCCTGTTTGAGCCCACTGTTGCCGCCACTATATTTCTTATTTTGAGCTGTGCCACATGAGCTAAAGGAGGTCCCAGGGGCTTTACTCCATTCCCATTATTAAGGTTGACTCTACTTTAAGGAGGCAACTTTTCCCTAATCTTTTCTTGAATCCCTTGCAGTCTGGGCGGCTCTTTTTCTGGCACTCTATTTGACAGTGCTTTTCTGTTCTTCATAAGATTTTCAATGGCTAGGGTGTCTTAGCTGGAAGCTCAGCTAAAACCTTTCCGACTATGAGTGGCCTTGCTGGTATCTGTAATAACCAGCGGCATAGCTTTTATCCTCACAGCAACACACAAGCCTCCACAGCCTGACAAACTGACAGAGACAAGGGGGTGATATGTAGGTAAGAGCTATTAATTGCTTGCATTTGTCTGATCTGTTTTTCTACAAGCACCAAGATGCTTGGAAAGATCAGACCCTTTTGAAGTACCATACAGTAAGTATACACGAGGAAAATATGGGTGAAAGGGAACATCTTAGTGGGAGGTCAACCTCTTTCACCTCTCTTAGCAGTATCCACTCCACCTCCCATTATATGAAAAAGGGTTAACAACTTGGAAATGGAAAAATTTGGAGGAAATAAGTAGTAAAAACTTGTTTTGAAGGGAAGAATATTTTTATATTTCTTTTCTGTCAGCCTAAGTCGGAGATAATCATGAGGACTTTCCCATGATATCTTGTTAGAAGTCTGAAGGCTCAGAAGCATCCCCTGCTTCTGTCATCTAAGAGGCTTCAGTCTGTTTTTGGTAATTAAGACTCTAATGTCTCTAATGGCTTATTACTGATCTCACAGGCACTCAGTAAATGTCAACTCCTCAAACTGGGTGCAGTGGCGCACACCTGTAATCCCAGTGACTAAGGAAGTAGAGAAAGGAGGATCACAAATTCTAAGGCAGAGGCAACTTGCATAACTTAGTGAGACTATTCAAAATAAATATAGAAAGGGGGCTGAGGATGCAGCTCAGTGGTAGAGCACTTGTAAATTATGTGCAAGGCTCTGGGCTCAACCCCTAAGTCCTGCAAAAAAATAAATAAATAAATAAAAATAAAATAAAGAAAAAGTCCACTCCCAATTTTCCTTTCCTAGACTTGCTTGCCCATGTCTTCAGGCAGAAACCCTAAGACCCCTGTGTCTCTTCATTGCTTCATGGTCTCTGTCATCATCTTTATCACTAGCATAATTTTCACCATTGTGATATTAGCTAGCACTTATATAGCTGACTATATGCCAGATGCATTCTATTGACTCATTTTTGAGTTAATATGACTCTTTATGAATCACATTAATTAATTTATTTACTCATCAACTCAAAGAAGTTGTTATTGGTTGTATTTTTGTTTTATAGATGATGATCCTATGGCATAAGAGGATAAGTAATTTGTCAAAGCCAAGGTCATGCAGTTAGTAAGGGGCTGAGCCAAGTTTAAAACCAGACAATTTCTCCTGGAAAAATCCAGACAGTTCACTCTGTTTTGACTTTATTAACATTAGAAGAGGTGTGACAAATTCACATTAGAAGGGGTCTTGGACTTATTTTATTATCCTTGCCAGTGATATTAATCATTGTAATAGAAACATGAGCAGAACTTGATAGAATATATTTCTACTGATAGAAATTGAGGCAAGAGGTTTAACACACAAATATACTTTTTATTTTTTGAGAGGAACCACTTAACTGGTGTCTCACTCTGTAACACAAGCTTTGAGCTCACGCTCTGTGTAAAACAAGCTCTGGGCTCTGATCATTCCAATCATTTTGTTCTTGGAACAAAGTGGCCATAATTTCATGTAGGAGCTGTCTGCTTTCAGAGTCACAAGCAAGTAGTTGCCTTGGTAACAGCATTTGAAAAGGACAAAGGCCCTGGGAACTTTTATCAAGACCCATTAAAGTCCTTGGAGAGGCTCTACCTCAGATAGGTCTCTGCTTACCTCTTTACTAGCCTCTATCAAGCCTTCTCTGGCCATCTTACAGGCTGAGCAGGACAGGGTGGTGCAATGGAACTTCAGCTGAGCCTATTATTGGAGAACATGCAAGTTGGAGGATGGTGTTTAGCTCAGTTGGTAGAGTGCTTGCTCTGCATGCTCTGAAGCCCTGGCTTTGATCTCCAGCACTGCAAAAATGGGAGAAGGACCTGGCAGTCCACTCCCCAAAAAATTCTGAGACAATCATCCATCAAAAACCTTATGAATAGCAGAGAAGCACTGACATAGTGCTGGGAATGGCACAGTGTCAGGGAGAGTTATGTTCTGTTGTATGTAGAGTCACTATGAGTTGAACTCTACTCAATGGCACCTAACAACAACATGAAAGTTAGAAGGACCTTAGAGGATAGTTGGTTCAAGGAATCTTCTGGAAGAGCCCAGATAGATGGAAACTCCCTGCTTATTGGTAGTTTCTTAATTTTGATTAGATGTGCTGGTTAAAATTCTTCTGTGAGCTGCAGAAGGAATTCTTGACTTGACAGCTCTATGAGATAAGCTCCCCTGGAGATTTCTACTCTGATTTTAATTCTACTTTAGCTCTACTTTCTGGAGTAACATGGTATATGCCTAGTCTTTGTGGTGGTCCATCAATATTTGAGGACAGGAAATGTGTTTCTTCTGGGGCTGCTCTTTTTAACTCTAGTTTCCCCTTCATTCACTAGAAGTAGTTGATGTTAGGTCTAAAAATCACTCAACATCTTCAGTGCTCCATTCTGGAGTTCTTCAGTTTTTTCTACATCTTTTTAAAAATGTCATTCTCATTATACATGTGGTTTGTCCCAGGAAGCGTATAATATAATCATTACCTCCCTAGATTTGGATATTATTTTACATATTGCCCAATAATTATCTTTTTCACTGGAATATTACACAGTTTGTTTTACCAGAACTGAGGAATAGATTGAAATATTTCACTCATTAATGACTAGAGTCATATTTTCTACATCATTGGAAAGAGGTGGGCAGAGTATTTTGTATAAAGCATAAATTGAAATGACATTGCTGTTCCTATTTATCAGTATGTCTGCATTGACATACATACTAAAAGGTATGCTTGATGGTTAAAAGCCTTGTTTCTCTGATTAAAAATAGCCATTCCATTCCTGATGGCAGGAATTTATCTTTGTAATTTATGGACAGCATGCCCCTCAACTGTTGATGAAAGAAACAAGACAGGGACAAGAAAGAAGGAGAACAGTATTTGACTTCTTATTTCGGGTGCAGTGGGGTGATTTTTCTTCTTAGTACCTCAGGAAGGAACCAGGGAAGGGAAAGTAGGAAGGGGGAAAGGTGGTGTTTCTTCTTCACACTGAAGTTGGACACCAGGATGGGGAAAGTGAGGTACTCATCTCTTTTCCTTGCATTGTATTGTCACAATATGGAAGGCAAAAGAGCATCAAATTAGAATTCGCACACCTGAGTCTGAATTCTGGCTTTGGCATCTACTAGCTTTTAGCTCTCTTGAGAAAGTCTATGAATTGTAATATCTGTACATGTAGAATGGTGTTGATTACCTCACATTTTATTTGAATTGATATGAGAAAATATAAGTAAAATACATAACCTGAATGGCCCAAGTAGTCACTCAATATATATTAAATTTCTTTAAGGTTTTTTTTTTTTTTTTCTGATAGGCCAACCACCAGTCTACCCATCAGGCAATTTCTGGGGGAATCAGCTATTGCGTCATTATCAGTGTTAAGTACAACTTTAGGTACTACTTTAGGATCTTTAGGATGAGAGGAATAAAATTTTGCTTTCTTATTCATAATAAGCTTACAATCAAGTGGGGAAGACAAAGCTTCTTAAAAGAAGTACTAGAGGTCTTAGAGCAGTGTAAAGAAAGAAAATATTATGAGTAGTTTGGGAGGGTGATTGTTGGTATTCTTATTTATTTATTTATAACTTATTTATTTTGTATTGGAGATTGAACCCAGGGTCTAAGAGGTGCTAGGCAAGCCCCTTACCACTGAGCTACATCCAATGCTATTTTTTATTTTCACTTTGAGACAAGGTCTCGTTAAGTTGGCAAAGCTGGCCTCAAACTCACCATATGGCTCAGGCTGTCCTCAAACTAATGATCCGCCTGCTTCAGTCTTCCAACTAGCTGGAATTACAGGTGTGCCACCACCATGTGCATCTGGGAGAATGTTCTTAAAGGAAATCTTATGTACACTAACCCTTAAAGATAAGCATGAGTTTGGTTAGGAGAAATCATAGGGAAGTCAGAATTCCAGGTGTAAGAAGTGGCAGGAGAATAGATGGAAGAGTAGTGATGGGGGACAGGGAACTGCATGTGTGCCCAGGAATTTATACTTGTACTATTGAATCTTTATGATAGCTGCTGTTTACTGAATACTTTTCAGGTGCTAAACACATAGGAATATCTTGAAATGTGAGAACATCCACATTTTCTTTTCTCAATTTTCTCTGCTTTTGATTAAACTGGTCTTGGTGAGTCGAGCTCTTCATTCACTAGAATATGAAGTCCTTTTCTCCTCTCTGTCCCTGTTCAAACAAAACAAAACAGAACAAAATCACTAACAGCAGAAATCCAGGAGAAGAAATAAATTGTTAGAATAAGAAGTTGAAGGGGGGCCAATGCAATGTACAAGAATTAACTCACTCTATTGTTACCAGGACTTGTCTTGTGATGTGAAAGATAATTTTGAAGAAATTGTCACTATTTCAACCATATATAATTCTGCTGTATTTATACTTACTATGTTATTATTTTTACAATCATAAAAACATATTCATTTAAGAAAAAATCAACACCTGCTTAGATATCAAACATGAAAATAAAATGGCAAGTAAGACAGACATACTCCCAGGGAACTGATTGAAGAATACTTTGTTAAAGGAAATTTATAAGTTAACTTTATAATGCAGAGAGTTTTATACTCTTTAGAATATATGAGGTATATGCTGTTTGGATTTAGGAGTTAAAGTTATGTCACGGTATGCATATGTCCAAAAGAAGTTACACAATATAGTTTAGCTTCCTTTCCTTTTGCTAATTTTTAAAAAATTCTCTGGTTATTAGTCATTCCTGAATTACCAAGGAAATGATCTATTCATGAGGATGTTAACTAATATGAGGCAGGTGCAGTACTGTGGTGGACAGAGAAAGCATGAGGCAAGTCTAAGCTAAAGAGAAGGAAGGTGATTGCCAATAGCCTTCTCAGGCTAGTCTGATAGAATGGCAGAAGCAACTAGGGAAGTTTCAAAGAGCTACATGGGCATCATAGAATTCCTGGGGTATGCTTCAGGAAGAGCATTCTTTATTAGTTCAAAGCTGCATTTTCCAACTCAAGGTCTAGTAATGAAGAAAGCATTGGGACCTAGGAATAGGGGAAAATTTTATTTTTATAGAGAAATTTAGCAAGATAATTTAAAAGAAAGTGTATTTTTTTTTCAGAAAAAGATGCCCTGGCTGTGGTATAGAAAATAGATTTGGCTAGAGCAAGACTAGAAGTACGTACTCCTTATATGAAAGAAGAAAATACAATCACTTTTGCTGTGCCCTCCAGAACTGAGGACCATACAATTTTCCCTTTTAGAGAGTTCCAGTTATTTCATCATAAAGCTCTATCAGTTGCCAGATGTTAGGATTTTTGTTTGGAAAATGCTAGGAAGCAGTGTGTTTGCTTTGCAAAACATGTACTGCCAAGCCCAGTCCAAGAACATGCCTAAACATTCCTGTATTTATTTCTCAAACAATTATTTTGTAATACAAACATGTTTTGGAACCCAATTTATCATGCCACTGTGACAAATGTAGTGGAAAGGAAACATGACCTTTCATTCACCTCCTTCTCTTAGAAATGCTCTCTCAAAGCCCTAATTCTGGCTCTGTGACAAGAATCTATGTTTGTAAGGATTAAATCATATATGTAAAGTATATTCCTTAAATCTTGGCACATAGATAAACAAATGTTAGGTGTGGATATTTATAATCATGGGCATCGGCATCATTATCATTATCATTCTGCCCTCAAATCTAGAATCGCATGTCACAGTATGTGAATTCAATGTCATAGAGATCATAGAAAGTATATGGTGGAGGAAGTGCTCCTACTTTGGATGACTGCTTTGTGACAGTACCACCAGAATGGCAAGCTGAAAAACTGATTGCTCTGCCTTTGATCACAGTCTTTGCAATTGTTAATGAAAGTAGATTATATCCATTCCAGGAGCCAAATCCAAGGGCTGCATGGACTTTGGATAGTGATTAGGGCATAGTTTGAACTTACAGTGTCATCACAAATCAAATTATCTTTTTATCCTGCTTCAACCACACTGGGTTCCACTGAGCTTCTTTATTTCACAAGTCATTTCTTTCTCAGAGGTATTGCCAGTGCTATGCTCTTGGTCTAAACCCAGCTCTTCACATAGCTGGATGGCACTTTCTATCTATCAAGTTTAAATTTGCCTTTCCCTTATCAGCCATGTCTCCCCCACCTTCCACGTACCTTTCTCAATTTGTAATCAGATATTTATGTTGTATGGGGCTGGCTGTTTACCAAGTGGTGCCAAGATGGGTACCTCCTGAGTCATCAATGTGATGAACACCAGGGTTTAGGAAGAATGCAGGCATGTCACATGGCATGCATTAAGGAGGAATAAGCTTTCTTGGGAATTGGGAGAACTTCAGGGCCAAGGCAGGAAGAAAAAAGAAAGACACAAGTCCTTCTGTCATCCTGCAAAGAGTGATGGGGATAGGGGATTCTGCTGAGCATACAGGCCTATCTATGTTCCAGGAAAGGAGTCCTTTTCCATTAGTGCTTTCTCTTTATTGGGGGCAAAAATTAGAGCAGCTTCCTCAATGATGGGATAATTAGATTATTTAGTCATTCTGAATTTGAGGGTCTGCTATTTAAGGGAATTGTCTAGGGGAACCAGGTGACCAGTTTCTTAGGACCTGGATGCTCATGAAATGTTAAAGCACCCTCTGCTTGGAAAGGAAACCCCTGGTTCCATAAGGAGGTAGGTCCAGGCACAACACCTCTGCTGGGGAAGCAAAACTCCCTGTCTGATTAGCACCCTGAGCCACTTTTGCACAATTCTGCTCACTGCATCAATGTAATATATGACAATGACTTAGATATAATAGTTATTCAATAAATATTTCACAATACAAAGGGAAGAAGACATGAAACAATAAAGGAGCCTGGAGACTATGTGAAGATTATAGGGCTTGAAATTATTCTGGGCTTTGTACTAAAAATTAAAGGTTCTAATTTATGTCTCTGAAGGCATTTGTTTATGGCACGCAGTCTGAATAGCCATGAAATTTCATAGTTTCTTAAGGACTTGTGATCAGTTCTTTTCTTTGGTGAGCTAGAGAAATCCTGGAAGCCAGGTCATGCCACTGCAGACTTCGAAAGAGCTGTAACCTATATTTGGCCAAAACAACCCACACCTCCCACAACACATGCAATGAAGAGGATGTATAGAGAACATCATTTTATCTCTATATATTGCCTTTTTGAACCTTGTGATCCATGTAGCATCCAGATCTTCTCAGGGATAGTGAATTATTAGGTAAGTTATACTTTGTCTAAGGACACCCCAAAAACTGTTCTTATTCTATCCCACATCTCACCAGCAACTAGAATAACTCAGGAGTCACTGGAAACTTGGAGATGAACAGATTGTTGCTACCCTATGCATAATCTCTTAATGACAGTAAAATATCACAGCTTTCCAGTGTCAATAGCAGGATACTGCCAAGTCAGAATTTTTGGACAATATGTAGTGAGAAAAGAGGGAACTGGAAAGACATAAAGATAAAAGCATCCATGATGAAGGAAGAGAGTACAGACGAGAAAAAAGGGAGGACACTTGGTCAAAGGGAATGATCTTCAAGGAGACGATTCCAGCCAACCTGAAAAAAGAAGGGTTAGATATAAAGAAGTGTCTCATGGACATCTATGGACAGATAATAGATGTGAGTAATGTACTTGGAACCCTCCATCTTTGTTTTGATACATACTTTTCCATTCTTCTCTCTGCCGCTTAGGTTTTCTCTACTTCCTGCTCCTGTTGGAGAATTATGATTTTCCTTCAATGACTTTATTTTTAATTTAATGCTTCTAGCCACAGCAGAGGCTACCCAATTCTCCTAGATTTGCACTTCTAAATTTCTTTGGGAGGACATATGACTTATCCAACTTGAGTCATGGGTTTAACTCCAGACCAATTACAAAGGGTTGGAGATCTGGTTCACATGGTAAACAACTCCTAAAAGCCTATTCCTATGGGTGGCAGTTAAGGGGATTGGGTCTCAAAGACTGGACATCTACCTCTAGAGATGTCATGGAAGGTGGTGGGTAGAGAGACTTCTGCAGAGGAGCAACCAGGTAAATAGGAACTACAGAGAACTTGACAGATGAGCTGGTGTGTGCCCAAAGCTCTAGCTGCCTTTATTTATCACCTGTTTTAATAAAATCCATTTGACACTACCCTAGAGACATAGAAGGGAAGCAACTAGAAATGGCTGGATAGGGTGAAAATTTGGGAGGGGAACATGACAGCAGTTTCTGACATGGATTCATTTACTGGTTTAGAGAAGATGGGTCTTAAACTGCTGTGTGCTCCTTTTGTTATTCTCTATACTTTATAGCCAAAGGAACACATTTTACGACAGTTTAGATAGAATTCAATGTATCTTCCCAGAGTAGTAATTGTTCCTTAAAGGGCCCATATGTGATCTTTCTCTCCACCTCATTACAAATACTCACCCATATTAGGTGAACCGTGGTGTCATCTGGGCCTCTTCTTTAATCTCTTGGCCCTAGAACTTTTCTACATAAAACTTTACTTTATCCTTTATCTTGTGACATTTTCTTTGTCTATTATCTGCAGAAGTTAAACTATGTCAAACAGTTTTTGAAAAATAGGAGTGTATTGGCTTCACTCATTGTCATGTGAATAAAAAGACCTCTTCAAAGGCTGCAGCAGATATTAAGGACAGTGTCTCTTTGCTGAATCCAGGCTGGTGAATCTTAATCAAAATGTTCTTTCCCATAACCTCCATGTTTCTGAAGTGCCTTTCAAGTAATTTATTTTAGAGTCTTTGTGTTTCATTTAGATCCCTCTGGACATCACACATTAAACTCAAAGAGGCATTATTCATGCCTTCCCCAGGGAGATCTCCTTACTGCTCTTCATACTCAAATTTCCCCCATCACAGTTTTATTTGTTCCCTTAGTTTATATTGGTTTCCACTGAGATTTTCCCTTAGGACCTAGGGAAATGAGAAACAGAAAATGGCTATTATTGTTTGTTGGCTGTTTATAGGGTGCTATAGTAAGTTTTTTTCATGCAGAAATAAAGACTCCAATGTGATGTCTATTTAATTTTTTCCTATGAAACCATCTAGGTTAGACTTTCCTACCTCCTTTTTTGGAGGAAGATAGTGGATTTATTATAAAAATAAGCCTATCAGATGATTCAGATGGTGTTATGATTTGGATGTTCCCCTCAAACATTTTATTGTTGAAAACTAAATCCCCAAATTCACATCTTTTTAAAAAACACATTCGCCTATTACTATTTAGGCATATTTCTTGAGCACCTATTGTGTTAGACAAGGAAAAACTTCTTGCTCTGTTTCTGTGAATGAACCATGGGGATGAATTACACCTCAATTTTTTTTTTTTTATTAAGGAAGGGAAATGGTGTCTGACCAGGCCTCCTTAGAGAGACAAGAATAGATAAAGAGACCCTCGAGTTTTTTTCCCAAACAAAGGCCTTGTTACATCATATTCCTTTTACTTCAGGATGATAAAGTCAGTTGCTTAAAGTTAAATAGACTAAATGGGATTAGCCAATTGATACATTGCTTATTGAGATCCTCCTGTTTCCATAGCAGTGAGCAAGGCACAGCTGGAAGGAAAACTGTAAGTCTGAAGGGAGTGTAGGGAGTGCAAGGTACATTCAGAGGACAGTGAATGGCTCTGTGTGGGTGGAGTACATGGAGGTAGAGAAAGTCAAATTTGAAACTGTTGGCCAGGCTTAGATCAGGCTAAAAAGAATAATTTTATTTTATAAGCAATGGCAAAGTACTGAAAATTTGGCTTGTTAACACTGCAAGGTCCACCTGAGGTAGCATTAAATGAACCTGCTCCATCTATGTTGTATTAAAAATACTATTGCCAAGCTGCATGCTTTGGCCCATGGTTATAATCTCAGGGATTCAGAAGCCAGAGGCAGGAGGATCGTGAATTCAAGGTCAGAGGTAGCTTGTGGAATTTAGGAACACCCTATGTCAAGATAAAAAATAAAAATGGGGCTGACGGGGCAGTTCAGTGAGGGAGAGCTCATGAATGAGGGCCTGGGTTCAACCCAACAATAACATGGGGCACGGGGTAGTGCACACCACTATTATAAGTATCAACCTGTACCTTATTCAGCATTCAGCATAAAATCTTCCTGGAAAGCCTCTTGAGGCTTCTCACTTTACATAGACTTTTTTTTTTTTTTAAGTTTAATTAGAGTACAATGTAATGGATTTCACTGTGGCATCCTCATGTAATTGTGTACTATTTTTTACCCCCTCATTACCTTCTTTTCCCTCATTCCTCTCACTATTCCCATTCCGACTCCAGATAGTCCCCCTTTTACTGTCAAGTCTCACACATATAGGTTTCTGTTTGTTTTTGTTCAAATTTACATTCCACTTATGGGAGAAAACATGCAGTATTTGTCTGAGTGTGGCTTATTCCATTTTCCTGAAAATTACAAAATTTCAAAAAATCCGTTCATCTGCTGATGAACATCTAGGCTGGTTCCAAATTTTGGTTATTGTGAACAGTGCTGCAATGAACATGGAAGTACAGGTGTCTCTATGGTATATTGACTTGATTCCTTTAGGTAAATGCCAGGAGTGGCATAGCCAGATCATGTGGTAGTTCCATTTTTTAGTTTTCTGAGGAAATCCCATACTGACTTCTGTAATGGCTGTACTAATTTACACTCCCACCAGGAATGTATAAGAGCTCTTTCCCAGCCCCCATACTCACCAGCATTTGTTATTGTTTGTTGATGGTATTCATTATGACTGCCTGCAGCCGTAGCCCTGTGCATTGGATCCCATCAGATCTCGGAAGCTAAGCAGGGTCAGGACTGGTTTAGTACTTGGATGGGAGACTGCCTGGGAACACCAGGTGCTATAGGCTTGGAAGAAGGACTGGCAACCCACTCCCAAAAATCAATCTGCCATTGAAAACCCTATGAACAGCAGAGAAACACTGACAATAGTGTTTCACTTGTTATATGTAGGGTCGCTATGAGTTGGATACCGACTCAAAGGCACCCAACAACAACAACATTCATTATGACTAGGCCCAAATCTATATGTTTATGAGCTGTGGAGATGGGGCCTTTGGGAGACAAATAGAATTAGATGAGAACATGAGGTTAGAAACTCCATGATGACATTAGTAGCATTATAAGAAGAGGAAGAGAGACCAGAGCTAGCATGCTATGTAATCTTACTATGTGATACCCTTCCCCATGTTACGATATAGCAAGAAGGCTCTCTCCGGACACTGGGAGGATACTGGTACCATGCTCTTGGACTTCCTAGCCTCCAGAACTATGTACAAATTAAATCTCTAGTCTTTACAAATTATCCAGTCTGTGGGATGCAGTTACAGCAACAGAAAATGGACTAAGGCAGATGGTTCATGGACTTTAAAAAATACTCCAGAGTGGGAAGAGAAGAAAGCATTTCCTTTCTATGTGCATATTTTTCTGATTAATATGTTAGGTATTTTTTCATAGCAACTAAAAATGACTGAGCAAAACAATTTAGAGGAAAAACTTATTTTGGCTCACGGTTTTTGAGGTTTTGGTTCACAGACACTTGGCTCCATTGTTTCTGGGCCACAGTGAGACAGAAACTCATAGGAGAGAGTAAATCATAAGGCAAAGTTATTCACTTCATGGCAACCAGAAAGCAAAGAAAGGGGGTGAGGAATGGAACTAAGATAAGGTATACTCTTCCAGCGCACACCCCTGGTAACCTACTTTCTGTAACTAAGCCTTACCTCCTAGTTTCTACCACTCCCCAATACTGTTATCAGATTATAAATCCATCAATGGATAGCTCCATTGATTAGGTCAGAGGACTCATTATCACCTCCTAAAAGCCCTACCTCTGATCATTGTACTGGGGACTGACCCTTTTGGTACATGAGCCTTTTTTGGAGATATTTCATCTAAAATGAAAGCCAACCATGATGATGAACACTTTGTTTAAGCCTCAAGATACTCCTATGATGAAAACACTGTTATATCATTTTATGGTTAAGGAAACTCTGGTAATAAAGATCAAATAACTTGTTCATGAACACAAAGCTAATAAAAGCAAAGCCTGACACCACACCTGGGTGATTAGTTGAAGTGCTAGGGAGAGGGAGATTTAATCACAGATACTTTGTCCTAAACTTTCTCTGCATCCTGTGGGCATCCTAGCTGACCCCAAGTATCATTAACTCTTGGTTCACAGGAGGTAAGTAAGAAGAGCTGGCTGGGACACAGGCAGAAATGCAGCTGTTGGTGTAGCCTGGCATAGGCAGGGGGAGTGTCAGGGGCTTTCCCAGGACTCCAGATTCTGAGCAGTTGTAAATTAAGCCAGCTTGGTTTACAAGAAAAAGCCAGCAATTTCAGAGCAAATTAGAAAGCCTCAGTGCTTTAATTCTTGTTTTTCCTGCTGTCTGTCAAATGTCAATCCTTATTCCAATAAGGATATGCTCTCTATCAACAAAAAAGAACCAGAAAGCTCTGTAAACACTCCTTTGTGACTCTGAAGCAATGAGGAGAGAAAGGCAGCAAGTCAGCAGTGGAGGATTCTGAATGGAGAAGGGGCGAGACCTAAGGGAGTGATTGTGTTTTGGAGGTGCCTGACTTCTGAGAGAGAAGCCCGTTTCCGGTGTCATTTCTTCTCTCTCCCTGAATTCTCAACAGTTTATCCTAAACCAGGGACAGTTCTACCTTGGTTTAAGGTTCTCTATATTGTGGACCTGCCTTTTTTGCTGCTTGATCCTTCCACTTGGAGGCGTTAGAGTCACTGAAGAGTTCATTGTCAGAGACCAACTCCACTGCCAATTCAGTGGCTCCAAGCAGAAACAGAGGAGCCTGCCTTGGCATCTTTCTCCCGCTCCACAGCTAATCCAGCTCCAAGTTCTGTGGGTGTTTCTTCCTAAGGATTTCTTCAATCTATCTACCTCTCTCTCTCCTTCCTGACCCCATGCTCACCTGAATGGCCATGATAACCCTCTTCGTCCAGGATAGAAACCCATCCTCATATTGCTTTTGCTGACCTGCACGTAACCCTCCTATCCACTTCTACCATTGTGTCAGACAGTGATCTTTTCAAATGCTCATTTTTATTTTAAACCTGTGGATTTTTGTGTCATTTTAAAAATAAAGATCCAAACCAATGACTTGACCTGTTAGACTTAACCCTTGCCTATCTCTCCAGCTGTAATTTCAAGGGCTTCACATTTGCCTTTCAATACTATTCACATAAGACTCTGATCCCTTGAATGCCCCCCCTCCCTTTTTTTCCCTTTTCTTCTCAGTACTGGGAGATTGAACCCAGGGCCTCACACATGCTAGGCAGGTGCTCTACTACTGAGCTGCACCCACAGCTCATTTTTTATTTCTTGAGACTGGTTGTTATTAAGTTGGGCAGATTGCCTCTGGCCTCTAACCTGGGATCCTCCTGCCTCAGCCTCCTGAGTAGCTAGGGTTAAAGATGTGCACCACAGTGCCAGGCATATTCAGTCTTTTAGGAAACCAGTTCTTCCCACTGCCAAACTCCCTTTTGCCTCTTTAATGCTTCCTCATATTTTAGCTCTCCACTCAAATGTCATTTCCCTGGCTCTCCTTTCCTGCCTTTGTCAAAGGAAGTTGAGTCCTCCATTAATGCATGTTGGCTTCCTATAGACAGCTTTTAGTTGCTGATACAAGTATGCAGCATGGAGGCTCTTAGCCTGTCTTGTCCACTGTATATTTCCATTGTGACTCAAGTGCCCAACACATACCAACACTAGTAAGGAAAGAAATAGGGGTTTAATAAATGATGGGCATGAAACACCCTCCCATTCTTATAAATGTTACTGAGGTTAACACTTCATCTACCTAAGAGCTAAGGATGATTTCACCAAGACATTTATTGAAATCTGCAGTTGCTCAGTTCATATTTTAATATACCTAGTTAGAATATAAAAGAACTATCATCAAAGAATGGTGATTTACTGTTTGCAAAACATCATCTACTTTTTTATCCCACTTGATCCTTTTAAGGACTCTGTGAAATAAGTGGGGCTACTGTTTTTATCTTTGTTTACTGGAGCTCCATGAAGTTAATCAATTTCTACAGTGTCAAAGATGAGGCACAAAAAAGAGCCCTCAAATGAATTCTATCTAGTACAAATGATAATATTAATAATAGCTAATGATTTTGAAAATATTTCAGACGGTATGGTCAGACATAACACACGCTCACACACACACACACACACACACACACACACACACAGAAACTTGACCTCAGAACTAATCTGCATATGATTATAATCCATATCTGATTTTTGCAGTCCTCTGAAACTGACGAGGATTAGATTTGAGACTATGCAGTATAAGTATGTATGTATATCTATGTATGTATGTATCTATTTGTACACATACATATTTTATACGTACCTTAAAACCCTATGAGATAGTATAATTACTGTCTTTTCTTTACAGAATAGGAAGCTGAGCCTTGTTAGGTGCCATCAAGTCAGTGTAAGAAGGTTAAATAGCACGCTGTAAGTGGTAGATACAGAGATAAGACACAAACATTCTGTCATGTAATAATTTGTTATTTGGGCTCATCTTTGTTTATAGGAGCTCCAGGCCTCCAAGGCTTCACTTCTATGTGCAGAAGTAGATCTTCATTAAAAATGTGTGTGCATGTGTGTATATTGCTGTTCATCCATCTTCTTTTGCAGTTCTCTTCTTAATTTCTCACCATGCTTGTTCCTGTTTTTCTGGGACTCCTTATTCATCAAGGAGTGCAGTAAATTCATTGCAGCAACAACCAAACAAAACTCAAACTTTGCTAAAGAGCAAGTCTGAAATCTGTAGCCACATGTATTTTTCTTGTTGAGAATGTAATATAATGCTCAATTGTCTCTATTCCAATTTTCCAGATTAATTTCCACCAATGATATTGTTTTGGGTTGAAGCCATTTTAGTTTTTCAGGTAGACTTGTTGGTAGAGTGGAAAGTGTTCTGAACTGAAATTCAGAAGACTTGGATTTTAGGCCTAGCTTGTTCATTTAGCTGTGTGACATAGAGTAGATCACTTAGCACCATTGACCCCAAGTCTGTTTGCATATAAAATGAGATAGTTTTCCCTTATGAACAGTCATTTTGAATTGTGAAGCTTCTATCAGAAGGGAATTACTATGTTGTGCTTTTAGGAAAAGGAAATAACGTACAATAGAACACTTTTTCTTTCTATTCCCTTTCCTTATTTACTTAAATCATGTGAAACCATACATATTTTTCTCATTGTTGTTAGATGCCATCAAATCGGGTCTGACTCACAGTTACTCAGTGGACAGCAGAACAAAACACTCCCCGACACTGTGCTGTGCCCAGCTCTATGTCAGTCCTTCTCCGCTATTCACAGGGTTTTTGATGACTGACTGTTCTGGGATTGTTTGGAGAGTTGGCTGCCACGTCCCTTTCCAGGTTTTTTTGTTTGTTTGTTTGTTTGTTTGTTTTGAATGTGGTGCTGGGGATTGAACCTAGGGCCTCAGAGAGCATAGAGCAACACTCTCCCAACTGAGCTAAACCCCAGCCCTTTGTCCTGTGGTACATGAGAGCAAACATTTAACCTTACTTTGCTGGAAATTATTTAGGAACAGAACACTTTTAATTAATACTTTCAAGGAGAATGCTAAAGAAATAGACTCTTCTATCTAATTATCTAGCTTGTGTCACTGGATACATTGTTTCCAAATGGGCAGTGTATGATGGAGCTCAGGAAAGGTCAGAATGGAGAGTTGGGGAGGCTTTAGGTTAGGGATGAGCACACTAGCATGGAAAGATTGAGGGGCTCATATGCAGCTCCTTGTTTTCTCCTCTCAGCTCTCCTTTGGGATCGCAAAATGATTTTGTTCTTATGTTTTGACTCAAATTTGTTGACAGTGCTTCCAGAAATGTTTGTCAAGTCCACGCCAGGGTTCCCTGGAAACAGGCCACATGAACCTCTGGTATCTTTCGCAGGCCCCGGAGGGTAGGGTGGCCTCAGTTATCATTCCTTTGCTATCCTTTACCTACACCTAGTTTATGGAGATGAAAGATGTCCAAAGTAAAGGGGCCTTAGAAATATTGCCTTGGGTCTTCCCTTGCCTTTCTATGTCTTCATAATGCAAAGTGTCAAGGCTTGAAAATTTTTTCATGGCTATTGACAAGTTACTACCAGATAATTCACACAGCATAATCACTAGCTTAAGTTAGGTACAAGCACTTGTAAAACAAGGCCCTGTCCCTCAGTTATTTCTATGCTTGCTATCTTTACTACTTCAGAGACAACATTCTCATTAATCTAACATTTATGGAAACTTTAATAATGTTCTGGAGCCTTTTATTGCATTGTTGTTGTTTTATTGTGTTAGCTCATTAAAATTATCTCAGGCAAGACACCTATTACCATCATCCTCTTTTTATAGACAAGTAAACTGAGGCTAGAGGGGTTGCTTGCAGGCATAAGTTAGATACGTACTGAATGGCTGATCAGGGCTTATGCCCAGGGTTCTCAGATTAATTCTTTTGTTCTCTTCTTAAATCACAACTGCCCAGGGGATGATGATGCCAAACTTGATATTGGGATGTGCTGTGCAGCTTAACTTTGTAGAGCAGAAGGGGGACTCTGGTCATTCACTTGAGTTCTTTTTTCAGAGCTCCTTGTTCACTGATCTTTTGACTGCATGGTGTCCTGCAGGTTGTCAGCTCCTGGAGCCTTAATATTGTAGCCCATTTAGCATACTCTTCTAACAACAGAGCATTTAACAAAAATCTGTTGCTTACCTACTTAGGACCAAGCTTTGCACTGACTACTGAGAAGAGAGCAGTGACCAAAAGGCAATGTCTCTGTTCCCATGAAGCTTTTCTCTAGTACAGAAGATAAGGAATTACCAAAGAAATAACATTATGTAGAGACTGATAATCCTCCTGAGGACAAACAAAGCAGGATATAAAGACAATGGAATGATACTGTTATTATTTTAGATGGTGAGCCAAGGGAGGCCTCATGTAAGAGGTTACATTTTAGACTAAACTTGAATAATATGAGCAGAGATACTTACAGATATCTGGAGTGAAAATGTTGGAGGAGACAGGTAGTGCAAAGGCCCTGAGGTAGAAACATATGAGATGTGCTTGAGAGATGGCAGGAAGACTATTTTGGCTGGCGAGGCTGGGTAAAGGGAAGAATGGAAGGAAACAAGATAGGGATGGTATCCAGGAGAAGTTGGCACAAGAATTTGGGATTTTTTAGAGTATTGTAATTATTTAGGATTCTTTATTAAATGTGATGGGAATCCATTGGAAGGTTTTAAACCCATATGTGATATACTCTAGTTACATTGTCCTTTCTGGCACCCAAATTTATAAGTCTGTGGGGTAAGGGGCTATGGAGGCCAACAGGCCAGTTAGGAGGTTATCACAAAAGGTTAGACATGACAGTGGACTTGGGTGGTAACAGGTGATTGGATTCAAAATGTATTTTGAAGGTTGGCCAGAGAGAATTTGTGTGTGAACCAGGTATGAGGTGCTGCCAAGGTTAACATATTCTCTGCTATGCACTTGTACTTGGTGGCCATGACTCTGGGAAATGACTCAAGGTAATCTGCCCTCATTCTCAGCCTCATACCTTCTCTATTTTAAGATATGAGATCCTTTCAATCTTGAGGGGTGTTCTCCCCAAAGGGGTCCACAAGGTGCACTTCTGATGCCTGTCTTCTGTGACGCTTCGATGCCTCTTATGTGTGGGAAGCTGGGGTTGCTAAGATATGGATCACTCATTCACTGCCCTGATGGAAGCCTTAACCAAGAAGAGAGGCTATATTAGAAGATGGAGTGAAAGAATTGCTATACTATAGAACCAAGATATTAGTGATGGGTTCTAACTTGAGTCACAAGACTAAAATGAGGGTTTGCTAAGGGAAGTGACAGGGGATCGTGACCTTTAGAAGGGATCCTCCAGTTTCATGTTCATATCTGCTCATGGTCACTTTCCTAAGTTCTTGTGCTTTCCCTTTCTCCTTCCATGGTTATCAGCTCCTTTATTTATTGTTCCATAAATGAGTAATCCCTCTTACTCAGTTTAGAGGCAGGGGTGGACAGAACATGCATTTATCTCAGTGACTCAGACTGCATGCCAAATTAAGATAGAGACCTGTTCTTTTGTCATGTGACATAATCATCAGGTCTCAGAGTGAACCTACATTGCCTACTGACTCATCAAAACCAGCCCAGTGAGGGAGCCTATCAGGGACTTTGTGATGTGACTCTTTTAAAATACCTTAAACCAGGAAGCTTAGGTCTTGGGGCCTTAAGAGTGCATAATCTTTGGGGTACTGTGTGGATTTCTATCCTGCTAAGGAAGAGCATGGGCTGGGATTTAGCTCAGTGGGTAGAGCGCTGTGCTGCAGTCTCTGAGGCCCCGAGTTCAATTCCCAGCACCGCAAAAGTGGGAGAAGGGCCTGGCAATCCACTCCCAAGGCAATCCCGAAGCACTCAGCCATTGAAAACCCTATGAAGGTCGCTATGAGTCGGATACCGACTCGACGGCACCTAACAACAATAACAACAAGGAAGAGCATGCCTGCAGCCATACCACTGTGGCGTCTGATCTCATCAGATCTCAGAAGCTAAGCAGCATAGAACGTAGTTAGTACTTGGATGGGAGACCACTTGGGAACACCAGGTGCTGTAGGCTTCAGAGAAGGAGCTGGCAGCCCACTCTCCAAAAAACAATCAGCCATTAAAAACCCTATGAATAGCAGAAAAGCACTAACAACAGTGTTTTGTCTGTTATACATAGGGTCACTATGAGTCAGACAGCAATTTGATGGCACCTAACAACAACAACAACAACAACAACAACAACAACAACCAGGAAGAGCGTGGGGCTGGGGTTCAGTTCTATTGGTGCACTCTGAGGCCCTGAGTTTGATTGCCAGCACCTCAAAAATAGAAGGACCTGGCAGCCCACTCCTGAATCAATCCAGAAACAATCAACCATTGAAAACTCTATGAATAGCAAAGAAGCAATGACATAGGGCTGGGCATGGTACATTGTTGGAGAGTGTTTATTTCTGTTGTATACATGGTTGCTATGAGTGAGGCCTGACTCAAAGGCACCTAATAACAACAACAACAACAACAACAACAACAACAAGGAACAGGATTTCCAACTATCACTCATTTCAGACTGAAGCAAGATCTGTGTGTGTTTGGTTTTATATCCTGTAGTGCCATTTTTCGTTGTTTTCTCAGGCTTGACTAAGCATTCCATTGTAATACAGGTGAAAACATCACCACAAAAGAAGGCTTGAGGTTCCAGGCCCTGTCAAGGCTCACATAGATTCTCATGAGCTATTATTATAGACCTGTTGATAACATCTATGCCTCACGCACATCAAGGATGTGCTACCACAGTATCAGATGTCACTAAATCATGTGCTATAAGGGACTTTCATTTTTTGAAAGGAACAATTTGTGTGGACCTCCTTTGAAGGACTTGCCAACTAATTTGGTTTGGTTGTATATATATGTATCCCTCTTGCTATACCCTGTGCTCCTTCAGGACTAAGAACATATCATATTCATTTTTCTTTTTCTTCTAGACTTAGAATAGTGGTGAGCATTATGAAGTCAGACTAGGCTTTAAGATGAATCTTGGTTAAGTTGCTTAATATTTCTGTATCTTAGTTCCTTAAATGTGAAATGAGAAGCATACATGCCAGGTTGTTGGGAATCTGAACAATATAAGACATTTATAAAAGTATGTAGGGCTATACCTGAATTTACAGTGAAAACTCAATGAATAGGACCTATTATTATAGCAAGTGCTTAGTAACTCCTTCTTGAATGAATGGAAACTCTGGGAGCCTAAAGATTGGTTGTAGTATTTGGTGGTCACTGTTGGCATGGGGAGAGGAAGGCAAATGCTTGCTTCCCCCATCCTATACCTGCTTATTTCCTAATAGATGAGGGATGGGGCCATGGTTGGAAAAGGTACACAGATTTATTTTGGTAGAGCATTTGGCAAAGGTTGAGTAACATCTATTTTCTGTTAGCATGATAAATATCAAAGCTTCACCTGGACTAAACTTTGGGACTTTTTCCTCCAAGGCTCTGTCCTAACAGCTTAAGTGATGGAGTGAAACAGAATTGATTGCCACTCCATCCCAATCCATTCTCATCTTCTTTATTTAAACCTTTGTGCCTTTTGTTTCCTGAGCTGTATCTATCTAATGATATGACATGAACTGTCATTACCAGAGGGAAAATGCTGCTCCGAAGGGTCTTGTTTTGGGTAGACCTCCAGTAACTGTGAGTGGGGAGTTCTGGATCAAAATGAGCCAATTCCTTTGGTTGCCTGCTCAGGACATCTGGGTTACATACGTAATTTATGTATGTGTGTCTTTTGTTCATGGTAGGGTCAGGACTGAAGCATCCTCAGACTGTTCCTCATGTCTTCTTTATGTGATTATATAGCAGGTTTAAATGATAGCACAACTTAACTGAAGGCAGACGACTCCCAGTTGTAGTGTCCACTGCATGACTTATCCTGTTTAATCCTCACCACAGGCATAAAGTATTATCTCCTTTTTCTACATGAAACAACAGAGGCTTGAATAACTTTATCAAGGTGATAGGATGGGAAGGATTTAAATACAATCTTTTAAGCTCCAGCTATACCACTCAATTCCCAGGACGCTTCTCATTAGAAAGTGAACTTACAGTAATATACAAAAATAATTTTTAGTTTATTGCTACATTTTTGAATATATTTGACTCCTTTCACCATTGTTTGGTCACTAATTTAATAGTTGCTCCTTTCTTTTTCTTTCTTTCTTTCTTCCTTTTTTTTTTCAATACAGGGGTTTGGAACCCAGGGCCTCATGCATGCTATGAAAGTGCTCTACTACTGAACTGCACCCCCAGGCTCCTTTTTATTGTTTATTTTGAGATAGGGTCTCACTTAGTTCCATAGGCTGCTTCTGGCTTTGAATTTGTGATCCTCCAGCCTCAGTCTTCCAATTCTCTGGGATGACAGGTTTGCACCACAACACCCAGTGCAGTAACTATTGTTGATTAAGGAAAGAAAATACAAATAATTTAAGAACATCAATTTTCTGGGACACTTGATTGTCTTTTGTACCATGGAATACAGAAACATTTTCTAGAGCTATGAGTACATGAGAAAACTTCAAGGTCTCTTACTCCTTGAATTATGAGATCATATATATATATATATATATATATATATATATATATATATATATATATAGTGTGTGTGTGTGTGCGCGTATGTGTGTGTGGTGTTGTTAGGTGCCATTGAGTCGCGTCTGATTCATAGCAACCCTCACAGGGTTTTCAATGGCTGACTGTTTTGGGATTGCCTAGGGAGTGGATTGCCATGTCCTCCCATTTTTGAGGTGCTGGCAATCGAACTTGGGAATTCAGACTGCAGAGCATCACTCTACCAACTGAGCTAAAACCCAGTCCCATATATATATATATATTCACACACACACACACACACACACACACACACACACACACACAAATTTTCCTTAAATATATTGTCCTTAAACGTATTCACTGCAGGAGGTCAAGTCAACGTATGCCAACTTATATCCTCATTGTTATATCACTTAGGGAACTATTTTCAAACCTGTTTAACAAGCTGTTAAAGAAAATATGTCTCATTTTAAAGATAATTAACTTCTGTAGAGATTTCAAATATATGTGTAACATTCACTAAAGATCTGTTACCTAGCTCATTTATATTCAAGATCATATACTTTATAGATGATGTTGGAAATTGAGATCCTTTTAAGATTTTTCCATTTACTCCATATGGCATGCCTAATTAAAAAGTAGAACTAGTTTTATCTATTAAATTTTGCCTACCTTCTTCCATTTTGGATAACATTATCAGGACAGTTTCACCTTCAGACATGCCTAAACAGTGTTTAATTTGACCCAGGGTAGAAATCTATAAACTATACTACTGCTTATGTAGTACCTTCCAAATCCTGCTTTCAAAGTTTTATAAATGTTCCTTAATATCACTTAAATTGGCATTCTTATGTTGAGGCTTGCCCATTTTTTTGTTCTACGAGTTGGGTTCCTGCTCCTCAGAATATGAAGAATCACCCTCTGACAATTTTTTGAGAAATCACGTGGTCATCTCAATTGATGCTGAAAAGGCCTTTGACACAATGCAATACGGTTTTGTGATTAAAAACCCTGGAGAAGATAGGCATAACAGGAAAATACCTTAATATCATAAAGACCATCTATGACAGACCTACAGCCAACATCATATTGAATGGAGAAAAATTGGAACCATTTCCTCTAAGATCTGGAACAAGACAAGGATGTCTACTCTCTCTTATCTTATTTAGCATTGTAATTGAAGTCCTAGACAGGGCAATCAGACTAGAGAAAGAAATCAAAGGGATACAGATAGGCAAAAAAGAGGTCAAATTATCCTTATTTGCAGATGACATGATACTTTACCTACAAGACCCCAAAATCTCTTCTAGAAAACTTTTAGAGCTAATTAACTCCTTCAGCAAAGTGGTAGGATACAAAATTAACGCTCAAAAATCAGTAGCCTTCCTTTACACCAATTGTGAGAAGGAAGAGAAGGAAATTACAGCTACAATCCTTTTCATGGATAGCCCACCAGGAAATTAAATACCTTGGAGTCAATCTAACCAATGATCCTGCAGATCTCTGGAAAAAAATTTAAAAACTTTAAAGAAAGAAATTGAAAAGGATACTAAAAGGTGGAAGGACCTTCCCTGCTCATGGATTGGGAGAATCAATATTGTAAAAATGGCTATTCTACTAAAAGCAATCTATAGATTTAATGCAATCCCCATTAGAATTCCAATGACAGACTTTTCAGAAATAGAAAAAATGATCCAAATATTCATATGGAGTCACAAAAGACCACATATAGCCAAAATACTCTTAAGCTGTAAAACTAGTGCAGGTGGAATCACAATCCCTGACTTTAATCTATACTACAAGGCTGTAGTAGCAGCCTTGGTATCAAACAGCTTGGTACTGGCACAAAAATAGGCCTGAAGACCAGTGGAACAGGATAGAAGACCCACAGATACATCAACACATCTATAGCCACTTGATTTTCCACAAAGGAGCAAAACAGGTGAATTGGAGAAAGGATAGCCTTTTCAGTAAATGGTGCTGGAAAACTTGGATATCTGCTTGCAGAAAAATGAAAACAGATCCACACCTCTCAATATGTATGAGAGTTAACACAAAATGGATAAAAGACCTCAACATAAAACCAGAAACTTTAAAATTACCAGAAGAAAAGATAGGCAACAGACTCCAACACATAGGCATAGGAAAGCACTTCCTTAATAGGACTCCAGTTGCTCAAGAAGTTGCAACAAGAATAGACAAATGGGATTACATGAAATTAAAAGCTTCTGTACAGCAAAAGACATAATTGATAGAGTCAAGGAAGTCCCCACTGAATGAGGAAAAAGATCTTTGCATCCTATACATCGGACATGGGACTGATTTCCAGAATTTATAAAGAACTAAAGAAAGCAATTCCCAAGAAAACAAATAACTCACTACACGAGTGGGCAAAGGAATTGAACAGATATTTCTCAAGTGAAGAAGCTCATAAGGCCATGAAAGATGAAAAAATGCTCAAGATCCCTAGCCATTAAGGAAATGCAAATCAAACGAACTCTGAGATTCCACCTTACTCTATTGAGAATGGCCAAGGTCAATAAAACAGATAACAACAAATGCTGGCATGGTTGCGGAGAAAAGGGAACCCTCTTACACTACTCGTGGAGTTGTAAATTGGTTCAACCACTTTGTAAATCAATATAGGAGCACCTCAGAAAACTAAAAATAGGTCTACCATATGACCTAGTTATATCACTACTAGGAATATACTCAAAGGGCAGTGAGTCATCATATCACAGAGACACCTCCATGTTCAATGCAGCACTTTTCACAATAGCAAGAATATGGAATCAACCAAAGTGCCCATCAGTGGAAGAATGGATAAAAAAATATAGTACATATACACAGTGGAGTCCTACTCAGCATTTAAAAAATGAAATAATGTCATTTTTTAGCAAAATCGGTGGAATTGGAGAAAATTATCTTAAGTGAATGAACACAAGTCAAAAAAGAGAAATACTATATATTCTCACTCCTATGTGGGAGCTGAACCAAACTTAAAGAAGGAAAAAATCCTATATATAAATTGGAATATAATAAAATGCTCATATAAAGTCAGCAGAGAAGGGACAGTTTAGGAATGGAAAGAAGGAGGGAGGGATCTAGTAAAAGGAAGCAAAGATGAGAGAATATGGAAGGGGGAGGAGGGCCAATGAGCAGGGAAGAAAGGGGGAGAGATCAACCTCAATGTAAACAGCTCAACTTTATTAATATGGGAAATAACAATACCAATAATTCCAAAGAATGACAATAATGCATACAGACTAGATCACTCATGTAATAATACTGAGAATGTAAAAAGATAGATCACTATAGAAAAAAGTTTAGACTTAAATCAAAACCCAGATGCATGTATATAGATAAATATTCACACAAAAAGACAAACAAGTAGAAAGGAGATCATTGGTGGGGGTGGGGGTGGGGGAAGAGAGGGAGGAGAGGGTAAGGGGGAAGTTATGTGAGCAATGTGCAATAAAATGCATATATGGAAGTGTCACAATGAAATACATGTCAGAATGATAGCCATCAAGTTGTACATTAAAAATTTTGAACAACAACAAAAAAGAAATACAGACTTGTGTTTTTGTACCCCTGAAAAAAATATTACTTAGATTAGCTTCATGTTTTGCTGAAAAGGACACACAGTTTTTGTCAACATTTTAGTTCTTGAATTATTGAGAAAAATTAACATTTTTTTCTTTCTTATAAAGATGATATATAAAGACAATTGTCCAGGGTGCTACTTAGTAAGGAATATACAGTGCAGTGTTCAAGAATGTGGGTTTTAAAGTGAGGCCACCATACTTAAGTCCTGACACTGCCACTTGCTGTTTATTTAAGAAATATGTGATCTTTCTGTGCCTCAATTCCTTTATTTCTATTCTCTTCTCTATTTTGCTATTGAGAATTCTGCTATAACTTTATTCCTTTGCAGGGTAATATGCCTTTAAATGTACTTCTTTTTAAGTTTTTATTTCCATTGTCTTTGATATTCTGCTATTTCTCTATAATGAGTGTAGCCATAGATATTTTATTTTGTGTAGGACCTATGGTGCTCACACAATCTGAGATTTCATGTATTTTATTAACTTGGGAAGTTTCACAGCCATTACCTCTTTGAATATTGCTCTTATTCATTCTCTTTTCTTAGTGCCACTAGTAGACATATTGGACTGTATCCCCTCTTCTCCACCATATCTTTTAGTCTCTTATATTTCCATCATTTACTACTCAGTGCTAAATCTTGTGTTATTTCCTCAGCTCCTTGTTAGTTGATTTTCACATTGACTGTATTGAATTTGATTTTTAATTCATTGAATTTTTAATATCAGTGAATATTTTTTCATTTCTAGAAATTCAAGGTTTTCAAGATTTCCTGTATCTTTTGTGTTTTCTTGTTCTTTGACTTTCATTCTTTTCTCTCTTTAGGCATATATTTGATAAACTTATTCAGATTATTTGTCTTTTTATTCACTTTGCTAGTCATATGCTATCTGCTGATTACTTTCTGGTACATTTCATAGATTTTGATTGGGAATGTTTTGTATGTCATTTTCCTCCTTATAGGAATTTCACATGTCACTGATTCAGAACAGTTTTTATTTTCTTGTGCTGTATACTTCATTGGTATCAGCTTGTATCCTCATTACTCAGGGGCACTATAAATTGGACTCTGAAACTCAGATTATGTAAGTTTAGATATTTGATTTCTTAAGAAAACTTTTTAAGTTTACCCACACAGACTCCAAGATAGAAAAAGATTATTGCTGTCTCTCTAAAACAGTGTGCAGATTTTATATAGCTCCCCATTTCCTGAGAATGTAACACTTTAAAGGTCCTGGCATTAGGCTAAGATTTACAGTCCACTTCCTGACTTTAGACATGTCTAATCTCTGCATAGATGTTAGGACCTAAGCCCCTAGCATTTAGAAATCTCCTGAGTTCCGTACATTCCTTATACAATTCATGCCAGCCCAGATCATTGAAGGGGACAACTTGTGTGCTTCCACTTTTATAGTTTCTGATGCCTAAGGCTTTTACTTTTAATGATGCATTTTTAAATATTTTTGTTTTATTTTATCCAAATTCCTTAGCATTTGGGTGATAGTAGTTGTTCATTAGTTCAGTCTTTCACCTTAATAAAATTATAATTGTATGGAGATCTTGACAATCAAGTGAGATTTTGCATGTATGGAGTATAACACATTGGCTGACCTAAGCTTGATGATATTTTTGATATTACTCATTATTATAGAACAATTTACATAAAGTCAAAATGGATCTTAGGCTTTGTTGATAGGAGGAAGAAGTAGTTTGAGTATATATGTTTTTGGTTATTTCCATGCAATGTTCTTTGATTCTTTGATTATTCATAAGCTTGATTATTCACAAGCTTATATAAAATTCTTAGCCTTATTCTTGGAAGATCTATGTTTCCTTTTCACATCTACCAAATTGACATTGGTATTGAATGTAGATGTGTAGATTTATCTTTGAGCCTTCTTGTAATCATTTGACCGTCTTTTCCATAAAGCTTTTATGGAGGCTGCAATAAGAATTCTTTGCCAACATAGTGGTACAAGTAAACCTTTCAATAACCTATTAGTAAAATTAAAAAAAAAAGAAACAATCTTGTGTCAGGGTGATGGACAAACCAAAGTATTTATATTAGCACATGTTTACCTCTGTCAGCTACCACAATAAGTATCACATGTCATTGATGCTAAGCAGATGGTGATATTTTCCTTTGGCATTAATAAAAGCATATGACAGTGTTATGAAACTAATAATGGTCTGACTTAATTCTGTAAGAAACTGTGATCACTAAGGGATGTACTCTAGATTCCTTAGTGGAAAATGTACCTTTAGTTTTTATGAAATTTTCAAGTTTTATAATACATGGATTATATCAAGAAATGGAGTGTTTTTAATAAAGTAACCATGGATAACAAAAATGGCAGTAATCTATGGGTAAAAATGAGACTAGTTAAGTATGCTTTGTCTGAACTCTAGACTATTTTGTTGTCATTAAAATGTTTACGCAAATAAGAAAACAACACAATATTATGAAGTTATAGTCAGAGAAAACTGATTAGCTCCTAATGGTTTTATTACTACTAATAAAGAGAAAAATAAACCACATTCTGTTCAAGGACTTAGAAAATGCAAAAATTAAAGCAAATAGGAATTGGGGTCAACAACAATAAGAGCAGAGAATAAATTTTTTAATGGGCTTTGTGAAGTGACCAATAACTAGCCAAATCCTGGCAAAAATCCTAAAAAGGGAGGTATAATCAGAGATACTAAATAAATTTAAAAAATAATACTGGCATAAATACTTGAACTCCCACAGTGAATACTTAAGGCCAATATATTTAAGGAAAATTTATGTGTGTGTGTGTGTGTGTGTGTGTGTGTGTGTGTGTGTGTGTGTTTGTATTCTAATAGCTCAAAGATAAAAGACATTGAAGTTTTAGAATATTTCTTACATGTACTCATAGCTCTAGAAAATGTTTCTGTATTCCATGATACAAATGACAAAATACTCTTGCTTTATCAAGCATCCCAAAAATGTGATGTTCTTAAATTATTTATATTTTCTTTCCTTAATTAACAATAGTCTTACTGAAGCAGATTATTTTTGAAATATCAACTAATAAAAAAAACCTCAAGAACCAGTAGGAAGTGTATGTAATCTAATGAATATACTGGAGTATTCACCACTGATTAGAATTCAGCCTGGACCATTTTATAGGTGAGTTCTGTCAGACTATTCTTAAGCTATTAAAACTCATCTATGTTTGTGATTAGAAATCTTCAAGTTAAGGCATATTTATTTTCCTCTCAGAAACATAAGGGAAGAGAAGTAATCTACTACCTACAACAACCCAAGAAATGATGTCTAATACAATCTTAAACTTTGAAACATCCCGGCCAAATAATGACATCTCTAGAAAAGAGATGGGGGGAGGACCTGGCAATCCACTCCCAAAAAACAATCAGCCATTGAAATCCCTATGAATATCAGAGAAGCACTAACAATAGTGTTTTGCCTGTTGTATGTAAGGTTGCTATTAGTTGGACACTGACTCAACGGCACCTAATAACAACAGAAAAGAGAATACTTGCTCAGAGGCAAGAGATTTTCTTGACCTTCTGCAGGAAAAAGATGTCTCCTAAATACTGCAGGACCAAAAGGAGAGGCCACTGCCCCTCTGACTACCATTAGGGGAATAGACCAGTCATGGGAGATACAGAATGTCCCTGTAGAGGCTTGTTGTTGTTATGTGCCATCCAGTAAGATCTGACTCATAGTGACCATATATACAACAGAATGAAACACTTTCCAATTCTGTGCCAGGTACATGATCATTTTTATGCTTAAGCCCATTGCTAAAGACACTGTATCAATCCATCCAGTTGAATGTCTTCATTTTTTTTTTTCATTGACCTGTCACTTTCCCAAACATGATGTCCTTCTCCAGGGATTGGTCCCTCCTGACCACATGTCCAAAATATATAAGATGAAATCTAGCCATCCTTGGTCCAAAGAGCACTGTGATAGCACTTCTAGGACAGATCTGTTGATTCTTTTGGCATTCCGTGGTATATTCAATATTTTCCTCTAATACCATAACTCAATAGCATCAATTTTTCTCCTGTCTCCCTGGTTCAGTGTCCAGCTTTCACAATCATATGGTGCAACTGAAAATACCATGGTACAAGTCAGGCACACTTTCATCTTCAATGTGACATCTTTACTTTTCAATACTTTAGAGAGATCTTTTGCCACAGCTTTTCCAAAAGCAAAGCGTCTTTTGATTTCTTGTCTGCTGTTTCCACAGGTGTTGATTGAAGAACCAAGTAAACCAAAATCTTGGATAACCTCAATCTTTTCTCCAATTATTATGAAGTTGCATACTAACCCAGTTGTAGGGATTTTTGTTTTGTTGATGTTGAGTCACAGTCCATGCTGAAGGCTATGATCTTTGATCTTCATCAGTAAATGTTTCAAATCTTCTTCACTTTCAGGAAGCAGAGTTATGTCATCTGCATAACACAGGTTGTTAATGAGTCTACCTCCAATCCTGATGCTGCATTCTTCTTCATAAAGTCTAGCTTTTCAGATTATTTTCCCAGCAGAGAGACTTAAGAGGCATGGTGAAAGGATACAGCCCTGAAGTACATACCTTTCTTGACTTTAAACTAGGAAATGTTTCCTTATTCTGTTTGAATGACTGCCTCCTCATGTGTAACAATTAAGTGCTCTGGTGTTCCCATTCTTTGTGATGTTATCTATAAGTTGTTATTATGCACTTGGTCAGATGCCTTTGAATAGTCAATAAAACATAGTCATCTTTTTGGTATTCCTTGCTTTTGGCTAATATCCATATGACATCAGCAGTGATGTTCTTGGTTCCACACCCTCTTCTGATCTGGCTTGATTTTCTATAGTTCCCTGTCTATATAGTGCTGCAGTCACTTTTGAATGATTTTTAGCAAACTTTTGTGCATGATATTAATGATATTGTTTGGTTGGATCTTGTTTCTTGGGAATAGGCATAAATATGGATCTTTTCCAGTCAGTTGGTTAGGTAGCTGTTTTCCACATCTCTTGCCATAAAAAACTGAACACCTCCAGTCTTACATCTGTTTGTTGAAACATCTCTATTGGTTTTCCATCAGTTCCTGGAGCCTTATGTTTCACCCATTCCTTCAAGGTATTTTCCACTTCATTCTTCATTGTTTCCTAATCATATGCAACCTCTTGAAATTGTTTGTCATTCACCAATTCTTTGTAGTATAGTGACTCTGTGTATTCCTTCCATCATCTTTTGATGTTTTATGCATCATTTAATATTTTCCCTGTAGAATCTTTCACTATTACCTAGAATGTTTTGTTCAATTCCTTAAGCTTAAGAAAAAAAGAGTGTGTTCTTCCCTTTTGGTTCTCTACTCCAGCTCTTTGCACATGTCATTACAATATTTGATTTTTGTCTTCTCGAGTTGCCCTTTGAAATATTCCACTTAGTTCCTTAGTTTCAGCAAGTCTTCCATTTACTTTATCTGCTCAAAGTTCAAGGGCAAGTTTCAGAGTCTCATTTAACATGTAATTTGGTCTTTGTTTTTCCTGTATTTTAAATAACCTTTTTCTTTCCTCATGAATAATGTCTTTGATGTCATGCCACAACTTGTCTGGTCTTTGATCATTAGTGTCTAACACATCAAATCTGTTCTTGAGGTGGTCTCTGAACTCATATGGGATATACTCAAGGTCATACCTTGGCTCTTGTACACTTGTTTTAATTTTCTTCAGTTTCAGTTTAAACCATGCATGTGAGCAGTTGATGGTCTGATCCATAATCAGCACCTGGTCTTGTTCTGACTTTTGATATTGAGTTTTCCATCATCTCTTTCTACAAATGTAGTCAATTTGGTTCCTTAATGCTCCATCTCGGAACTTCCATGTTCATAGTAGCTGTTTATATTTGTGAAAAAATGTACTTTCATTGAAAAGATCATTGGTCTGACAAAATTCTATCATGCAATCTCCAAGATTGCTTTTGTCACTAATGTCATATTTTCCAACTACTGAGCCTTCTTTGTTTCTAACTTTTGTATTCCAGTGACCAATCATTATTAGTACATATGGGAGCTAAATCTAACTTAATGGAAGAAAAATTATATATATATATATATATATATATATATATATATATATATACAGTCAATAAGGTTTATCCAAGAAGGGAAAATGAAAACTGCATGGAAAGAAGGGGGAAGAATCTGGAGTGGGAGCATGGAGGTTGAAGACTCAGGAAAGGGGAGAGGAAATAATGTGGGGAATAAAGAGGGAAGCAATAACCTCAAAATGGATAATACAACAATATAAATATATGGAAGAAAAGGGAATATAACCCAAAATACATATGATTTTTTGTATTAATCAAAAGGTTCTGTGAATTATATGTTGATAAAAGTGTAACTAAAAGTGACAGCCTGCAGCTGTAGCCCTGTGGCATCCGATCCGTCAGATCTCGGAAGCTAAGCAGGGTCGGGCCTGGTTAGTACCTGGATGGGAGACTGCCTGGGAACACCAGAAGCTGTAGGCTTGGGAGAAGGACCTGGCAACCCCCTCCCAAAAATCAATCTGCCATTGAAAACCCTATGAACAGCAGAGAAGCACTGACAATAGTGTTTCCCCTGTTGTATAGAGGGTCACTATGAGTCGGATACCGACCCGACGGCACCTAACAACAACAGCAACATTTCCATTATGCAACTATCATAAGCCTTACTACTCTGTAGTCCACCAACATTTATAAGTAAAGAGTATACATAAATCTATCATAAGCCTTACTACTCTGTAGTCCACCAACATTTATAAGTAAAGAGTATACATAAATAACTTAAGAAAAATAACATTAGTTTATATTCACTATTTTTAATGTATTGGTTTTACTTTAAATTAAATCAAGGGAGAAATTTGAATTAGAATTAATTTATAAGCTTCAAATTAAGATTTCATCAGCGCAAGACATCCATCATAGGTCTTTAAAAGCTAAGGAAAAACAGATTAAGACAAGCTGAAAGATTAAATTAATATATTTATACATCTTAATGTTTATATTTTAGAATATATCACATATATGCATATGAGCTTTCCCAATACCCTCCGAGTGTACCTTTAGAGTTGAGTTAATTAAGCCACTACATTATTAATCGCTGAGGTGGCTAATTGACATTGAGAATAAAAAGGGTGCAAGACAAGAAACATATGCTCATCAGCATTCACTGCCACTCTTGGATTCCAATATTCCTGCTTCTGTAAGTTACAGGGACACCAGTGAGCACCTCAGTGTCCATACCATGTGTGACAGTTGTCAAGTCTGAATTTATGCTATCAGAGGAGGATTACTTTAATCCTAGGAGAAGAAAAATTAAGAAGAAATCTAATCCCTTTTTTATTGTCTCAGGATTTGCTATCATCCAAATAAAGGCTCTTTTCTCCCTCAGTGTCACCTATCATATTCCAGACAGGCCTAGATTCTCAACTACTTCATATCCAGAACCATAATCTGAAAGCTGATAGGGTGGTGGAGGTATAATGAGAGTGCTGGCCTGCATTCATTGAATCTTTGTGAAGAAGAGAATTGAAGAATTGCTTAGGCCATAGGTTTTCATGTTAATGCTCAAGACTGGTAGTACTTCACAGAAATAAAGCTTATAATGTGTATACAGATTTTTACTGGATCCTCTCAACAGGATGGCATATTTACCCACAAAGTGTGGGAAATACTCATGTGCAATGATTCATAGCTGCACCCATCACTAAAGTTACTCTCAAATGCAGGAAACTGCTTCACTTGAGGTTATACACCTCTTCCAGGAGGTGATGTGTCCTCAGTGCCCTATGGAAGCAGGACACAAAGTCTGAGGAGCCCATTGCAGATCCAGAGCTCAGTGAAGGACTGAATGGTTTCAGTTGCAATAGCATTCCAGGTAGGTTTCACCCTTTGTCCAATCTTAGCTTCCTCATTTTACCACAGCTGTATCTCCCTTGAGAGCATTCCTTAAAATACCTCTGCACAAAATATAAGACAATCTTCTTACTAACGGGAGGCAAAATGTGGAGAATAAGTACACCATACACAGGAAGTTTTTCGTAAGCTGTGTTTTATTTATCCATCTGTAGCCTTACCACCCTAGCATCTGATCCTGTCTGATCTCGGAAGCTAAGCAGGGTCGAGGCTGGGTAGTCCTTGGATGGGAGACAGCCTGGGAATACTGGGTACTTTAGGCTTAGGAGAAGGACTTAGTAGCTCACTCCCAAAACAATCAGCCATCCAAAACCCTATGAATAGCAGAGAAGCATGGACACAGTTCCAGGCATGGCACAGTGTTGGATAATTTTTAATTCTTTTGTACACAGGGCTCCTATGAGTCAGACCTGACTCAACCATACCTAACAACACAATTTTTATTTAATTTAAAAGATTATTTTTCTTCTTTCTGGTGTGCTTTTAGATGTCCCTTTTAAAAAACCAATTTGTGTTGATGATAGATGGTAATTATAATTTCTGACCTCAGCTCTGGGGTTCTTTCCAGGCAGTCAGGCCATCAGGGAATACAACATCAATTCATACACACTTATGTCTTGGTTGGGACCACACTAGAAGGAGTAATGATAAGCAACTGTGTATCCAAGATGATCTCAGCATGGGTCTTAAGGCTTCTTTTTGAGGGACCAGCTATTCTTTCCTAAAGATTTCATGCAGGTGTGTCTCCCTGCTAAGGCTTATTATAATATTGTCAGGATGAGGAGAAAGTGCTGTGCCAGGAGGGCCAGGCTGGAGGGGTGCTGTAGACTTTTGCTTCACATGGCCAAATTCCAACCTATTTGGCTGATCTGGTGGCTTTTATAGCTGAATGCAGAGTTTACCTGCCAGCTTTATGTATTCTCAGTCTTTATACCTCATGCAACTTTGGCATGCTTTTTAAAAACACACTGTACATTCTAGTTTGATTAACAGAATATGCAACATATATTTGAGCATATAAAGTAACAAAATTAAGTATTTATAAAGTTCTTGATGACTATATTTTATGCACAGATTACTTAATACATTTTATTCCAAGGCAACAGGCTGCCAGATCTGCTTTTCTCCATTAGGTCACTGTCTTTATGGTCCTAACAAATTTACCCCCTCATACTCCATCTCTCCATGTCTAGGCCTTTCTCCTTAGGGCAGTCTGTCTTTTCACTGCCTTTTCAATCTATTAGTCAGGTGGCTTTGCACTGCCTCTTTGAGTTTTCCCTTTGAGTCTCAAGAGCCTTTTCTTCTTTCAGCAGAGCTCAGCACTTTTCAGTTTCAGAACTATTGCTTCTGTTAATAGCTTTAAAAGCCTATTTTAGCTGGGTGCAGTGGTGCACACCTGTAATCCCAGCGACTCGAGAGGTAGAGGCAGGAGGATTACAAGTTTGAGACTAGTGGCAATCTGTGTAATTTGGCAAGATCCTGTCTCAAAAAGTAAAAAAAAAAAAAAAAGAAAAGAAAAGAAAAAAGGGCTGGAGGTGCAGCTCAGTGGTCCAGCACTTGCAAAGCATGCAAGCTTGAGGCTATGGGTTCAACCCCGAGTACTGCAAAACAAATGAAAAAAAAAACCCCTATTTTAGAAGTAAAAACAAACAAACAAACAAAACAAAAAAACTTTCAGCATTTACTATTTCTCTTGCTTTTCTTCTGATAAGGAATTTAATTGTCCTAAAGGGCTGGGATTTATCTTAGTTGGTAGAGTACAACTCTATGCTCTCTGAGGCCCTGGGTTCCATCCCCAGCACCACAAAAATGGGAGAAGGAACTGGCAATTCACTCCTGAAGCAATCCTGAAACACCCAGGCATTGAAAACCCTGTGAATAGCAGAGAAGCACTGACATAGTGCCAGTCATGGCACAGTGTCAGGGAGTGTTTCATTCTGTTGTACGTAGTTGTTGTTGTTGTTGTTTGGTGCCGTTGAGTTGTGTCTGGCTCATAGCAACCCTCATAGGGTTTTCAATGGTAGATTGTTTCGGGTTGCCTTGGGAGTGGGTTGCCACGTACTTCTCCCATTTTTGCAGTGCTGGGAATCGAACTCGGACCTCAGAACTGTACAGCGGTGCTCTACCAACTGAGCTAAATCCCAGCCCCCGTTGTACATAGGGTCACTATGAATTGGACCTGACTCAACAGCACCTAACAGCAATTGTCCTAAATACAGTTTGAATGCTACTAACTCACTCGAATATGAATCACATACAAACAAGTAGAGAAAAGTATATTAAGAATGTATATTGGGCCACATAAATAAACCACATATTTGTAAGGCTATGCTGAGAACCCTCCCCTGATTGTGTTTTTGATCAGAGAGACTGCTTCAAGTTGTTTTGTCACTACTTGTGATGCATAGGCCTTTATTCATCTCTCTTCTACCTAAACTGTCAAAACCTTCCTGTTTGCTTTTCCCTGCTGAACCCAGATCCATCTTCTCATAAATCCCATTCTGTTTAATCTTTATTATCTGACCAGTGTTGACAACGTAGATTAAATCTATTACTCAACACCTTAGCCTTTTGTTAACACAAAACAGGGTTTGGGAGGAGATTCACAAGTACAAATTCAGAGGTTCTTTTATACTATTTCTCTGCAGTGTTTTCTAGAAGTGATTTACAGAACTTATACATTTTGCCAAATATATTCAAAATCATTTTCTTCCTTAATAGCACATAGGTGGTTCAAAAGTCTTTAGCAAAGATGCAGATGAAGCTTTGTAAGTCGACATGGGAAGCTATGTTCTAACCAAGCTGTTCCATTTCTAATTAAACCCTAATTGGAAGTCATAATTTAGCTGAGCTGCATTAATTCTCTCTGAGCTATGAAAAGCTTACTATGGTTGTTTAAAACCTATGGGTGTTTAATAACAAAACTGTTCTACCTGGATGTGCAGAGACAGAGAAAGATTTCCTACATATGGTGCTTCGTAAAATGGGTCTTCTATAGGCTATTAAATCTGTCTCATGTTGTTGTAGTTTGAATGTCCCCAACAAAAGTTATGTTGAAATTTATTCCCCCATCGTGAGGTATTTAGAGTTGAGAGCAGGCAGGACCTTTGGGAGATAACTGGGTTAATCCACTTATGGATTAATGGTTGAGGGAGTGGCTTTGTTATAAAAGTGATCTCCTTCTGGCTAGCTTGTTCTTTCTCACAGTATGATTCTGGGTGCCATCTTGGAACTCTGTAGAGGCTTCTTCAGCAAGAGGGCTCTCACCTGATACAGACACTTGATTTTGGACTTCTCAATTTTTTCATAGTCACCATTTAAAAATATGGCCCTGGTTGTCTCACATCCTTCTTCTACCTATGACTTAAAACCTTTACTGACTATAAGCCCAAAGTGTTTACCTAACACACATGACCCTGCCAAACCTTCCCAAACCATTCCTATTGCATACACCATTACTCTCGACATTTCCCTCTATCATATTCAAACAATCGCCAAGAACACAGAGATGATGTCTCTGTTCCATGTTTCTACACATGTTGTTTTCTAGCTGCACTGTGCTTTGTCTCTTTTCTGCATTACAACTACTAACCACCTTTAAGATGGAATAATGACAGAATGTAGGCTCTGGATTTAGACGGTGTTGCATTTGAACATTAGTTTGCATGTCACTTCCTAGCTGTGTAGCTTTGTACAAGTTACATAATTCTACTCATCCCACTAAAAACCCACACTCTACACAGATAAAAAATAAAAACAAATGAAGTAAATATGTTTGAGGTCATAAAGAGAAGAAAATTGAGTGAAATTGGAATTCATTACTTAACATTGTGATAAGGGATTACATTCAGTATTTCAGGTTCCTAAAAACTTTCCCATACTACAAAGTAGCATTCAACTATTTGAAGGATCTGGGAAACTTGATTTCACTCTAATGAGTCCATTGTAACTGGCTTCTCTTATAGGTAAGGAAAGCAAATGTCTACATCCTTCAGGCAAATGCCACCCAGAACCTACCTCTAGTTGAGTAAGTTAGGCTTTTACTTTTGTTGGAGAGGAAGAACATGGATGGGGCTTCTCAGGAAAAGGGTGTTTGAAAGAATCTAGTATGAAATTTGAGCTTTCATTGAGTGAATGTATAAGGGTTGAATAAAGAGAAGGTTTGACTTACATTGAGTGTAGTAAAAAATCAGAGCAGTTCTATGCCTGGGCATTTCTTTCTTTTTTGGGGGGGATGGGTTATATTCTCATTGATGCCCCCTTTTTCCCATGTGTTCACATAGTTGCATCATGTATTTTGAGATTTCCCCTTCTCTCTTTACTTCTTCACATTATTTCCTCACCCTTTCTCCTCTTCTCTGGCCTCCATTCCCACCCACTGAACTCCTTCCCCCTTCTTTCTGCTGTGCTAGTATTTTCCCTTCTTAGATAGGTATGGTTTTTTCCTTTTTATGTTGTTGTTGTTGTTAGGTGCCATTGAGTCAAGCGACCCTATGTACAGCAGATCGAAAGACTTGGCGATTCTGTGCCAGGCAAACGATCTTATTTATGTTTAAGCCCATTGTTGCAGACACTGTGTTAATCCATCTGGTGGAGGGTTTTTCTCTTTTGCGTTGACCTGTCACTCTTCCAAACATGATGTCCTTCTCCAGGGATTGATCTCTCCTGACTACATGTCAGCAATATGCAAGACGCAGCCTGGCCATTCTTGCTTCCAAGGAGCACTCTGGTTGAGCTTCTTCTAGGACAGATCTGTTGGTTCTTTTGGCAGTCCATGATATATTCAATAGACGTCTCCAGCACCACAATTCAAAATCATCAATTCTTTTTCTGTCTCTCTTGTTCAATGTCCAGCATTCACAACCATATGATGCCACTGAAAATACCATGGCATGAGTCAGACACACCTTCGTCTTCAATGTGACATCTTTGCTTTTCAATACTCTAAAGAGATCTTTTGC
>VMDO01007977.1:0-32836 GCA_007922755.1 Pedetes capensis
ATAGTATGCCACTGGGCAAAAGAATCAGGTAGCCAAAAGAGTGTCACTTAACATCCATAACCAAAAACACAAAGACTAGAATAGAGGAGCAGGAGGCTGAAGGTAGTTAGCTCAGTAAAACATCATGTTGTTGTTGTTGTTGTTAGGTGCCGTCGAGTCGGTATCTGACTCATAGCAACCCTCTGTACAACAGGGGAAACACTATTGTCAGTGCTTCTCTGATGTTCATAGGGTTTTCAATGGCAGATCAATTTTTGGGAGGGGGTTGCAGGTCCTTCTCCTAAGCCTACAGCTTCTGGTGTTCCCAGGTGTTCTCCCATCCAGGTACTAACCAGGCCCCACCCTGCTTAGCTTCGGAGATCTGATGGGATCGGATGCCACAGGGCTATGGCTGTAGGCCAAAAAACATCACGAGTCTCTGCTTATTACCCAGACCTGAACCTTTTTTTTTTTTTTTTTCTTCATTCCAGAACCCATTTACTAAAGAGCTGCTAGGTTACCAGGAAGAAGGATACCATGGCAAATATATATTTTGATGATCTCTTCAGTCCTTCTCCAAAGGGATCTATGACCATTTATTCAGTAGAGCAGACAATGCAGAAAGGGAAAAATCCAGATATTTGAAAACTACCAAATATAGGGTCTGAGCTCACACTGAAACGCTATTGAAGTGATGGCTTGTGGTGACTCTGCTAATATCTGGATCATAATATGTTCATTGGGTCTATAGGCACACACAGTGGTCATTTCCCCAGTCCCTCTGGATAACTACATTAGGTCCCTGGCCCCTGGGGTAAGAGTGCCATAGAAGAGAAGGCCACATCAATATCAACTACCACACTTCCACCTCCCCTAGCCATGATAATAAATAAAAACCATTCTATCTCACAGTATGAGATTAGTACCTCACAATTTTTTGTACAAAGAGTCTCTATGAGTCAGACCCAACTCAGCAACACCTAACAACACTTATTATTCATTTATTTATTTTTGAGACAGAGTCTCACTATATATTCCAGGCTGGCCTTGAACTTGTGATCCTCCTGACTCCATCTCTGAAGTAATAGAAGTACAGGTCTGTGCCACAATGTCTGGATCAAAAGTTATCAAAGAGCTTCCTCTCCCCAACACCCTGCAGTGCTGGGGATCAAATCTAGGGTCTTTCACATGCTAGATAAGCACTCTACCACTAAGTCACATCCCTAACCTTTAGTGCCAAAAGATATAGAATGGTGGCCCCAAAACATGTGCATCTCATACACTAGGCTGTCCTTTATAAACTGGATAGGTCTTGGAGAGTAACTGAAGAATACTGCAAACTCATTCAAGCAACGTGCTATGCTGGATGGGCTATCATTCCTAGACTAGATTAATAATCTCTAGGCTAGCATACCTCTCATACATGACATGTAGCCATTGATGGATAACTTCATTATTTTCCATTCCAACTATATAAGAAGATAAGAAATAGTTTGTACTCACATGGGAAGAACACTATTCATTTTCAGTTTTGCCTCAGGGCAATGCTAATCTCTCCTCCTCTGTCATACTCCAAAAAGGTCTAGACTCCCTGCACATCCACTGTGCATTATACTGACACATTACATTGTACACAACGTACATTATACTGCACATTACATCAGTGGCATCACGATAATTAGGCATGATAAACAAGAGTTAGAGAATATACTGGAATTCATGGTAAGACATACACACTCCAGAAGTGGGAGATAAATTCAAGGAAGATTTAGGAAACTGCTACTTCAGTGAAGTTATTTGGAATCATCCACCTTGTTGATGGTTAGGAACATGCTGAGCTTTCCCCTCCAAAGTAAAAGGCAAAGTGCTACAGTTTAGACCTCTAAACACACAGAAGAAAGCACTGCAGCTAGCAAGCCTTTTGGAATTCTGAAGTTAACACATTACATGTCTAAGAATATTGGTCTAATCCTTATGCCAGGAAGCATGGAAGGCTTTGGAGAGGGCTCAGAATGGGAAAGGACTTTGCAGCAAGTCCAAACCATAGTACTAGGGGCTTTACTGCTTGGGCAATACAACAAGCAGATGCTACAATACTGAAAGTTTCAATGGTGAGGAAAGATGTGGTGTGGAATTTATGGAAAGTCTGCATACAGAAATTATAACAGGGGCCCATCGGATTCTGGAGAAAGTCCATGCCATAGCAAAAAATAGCACCTATCATGTTATTGGGTTGGGGTTTAGCTCAGTTGGTAGAGTGTTGCTCTAAGCTCTCTGAGGCCCTGGGTTCAATCTCCAGCAGCACAAAAATGGGAGAAGGATGTGGTAGATCACCGCCTAAACAATCCCAAAACAATCAGCCATTGAAAACTCTATCAATAGCAAAGTGTCAGACACGGCACATGGTTGGGTAATATTTTATCTGTTGTACATAGGGTCACTATGAGTTGGACCCAACTTGATGGCACCTAACAACATCATGTTATTAGGTTCTGGTAGAAATGGAGTCCTTCACTTTAGGATATAAACTTGCCATGCATACAGTGGCCTATCATAAATTGAGCTCTTCCAGGTACCACAGCACATGTCTATAATCCCAGCTACTCAGGAGGTAGAGGCAGGAAGATCATGAGTCCAAGGCCACAGGCAGCCTGCAAAACTTAGTGAGACCTTGTCTCAAAGTAAAAAATAAAAAGGGGGCTGTGGGTGTGGCTCAGTGTTAAAGAGCTTGTCTACAATGTTTGAGGCCCTGGATTCAACCACTCTGAATATTAAAGATAGGGAACACACTCCAACACATAGGCATTGGCAAGTCTTTCCTCAACAAGATGCCAATTGCCCAGGAAAACACACCAAGAATTGACAAATGGGATTACATGAAACTAAAAGGCTTCTGTTCAGCAATGGAAATAATCAACAGGGTAAAGAGAGAGCCTACAGAATTGGAGAAAATCTTTGCATCCTACACATATGACAGAGGACTAATTTCTAGAATATACAAAGGACTTGAGAAAGCAAACAATAAGACAACAAATAACCCAATAAATAAATGGGGAATGGAACTGAACAATCCTTCAACGAAGAAGTACGAATGGCCAATAAACACATGAGAAAATGCTCAGTATCTCTAGTCATTAGGGGAATGCAAATCAAAACAACACTGAGACCTAATCTCACTCCAGTAAGAATGGCCAAAATTAACAAAATAGGTAATAAATGCTGGTGAGGATGCAAAGAAAAAGGAACACTATTACATTGCTGGTAGGACTATAAGTTAGCTCAACCACTTTGAAAATCAATATGGAGGTACCTTAGAAAACTAAGAATAGAACTGCTATATGAGCCAGCCATATCATTCCTGGGACTATACCCAAAGGAAGATAAGTCATCATAACACAGGGACACCTGCACCTCCCTATGTAATACAGCACCCTTCAGCATTTAACAATTGCAAGGATATAGAATCAATCAAGATGTCCATCAATAGAGGAGTGGATTGAAAAACTGTGAATATATATATATATATATATATATATATATATATATATATTCAATGCAATATTACTCAGCAATAAAGAATGAAATAATGTCACTTACAGCAAAATGAATGGAACTGGAGAACATCACCTTAAGCAATCAAACTCAGTCCCCAAAAGAGAAATACCATAAGTTCTCACTCACATGTGGGAGCTAAATCTAACTTAAATCAAGAAAAAATAAAATACATAAATAAATAAAATAAACATATGAAGATATATAAAAAGGAACATTCATACAAATCTAAGAAACAAAAACATAAGCAAAGTTGAAAGAATGGGGGAGGGGATTGGTGAATGGGAGTGGAGGTTAGGGAAGGGGGAAGGGAGAGCGGAAATAAAGTAGAGGGGAAGGGGGAGAGGAAAATCTCAAAATATATGATGCAACTATATCAATACATGGGAAATATGGTTCTGTAAAACTTGTAAGTTGATGAATGTGTAAGTAAAAGTGATGTGATAGTTGCATAATGGAGATAGCAAAAGTCTCGCTGCTCTGTACCCAACTAACATTTATAAATAAAACAAAAGCCCTGAATACTGCAAAATAATAATAATAATAATAATAATAATAATAATAATAATAATAATAAGTTGAGCTCTGTCAGCCCCACCATATCAAAAAGTCAGACGTAGAGAAACCTATTTGTAATAGAGCAATTACGTACTGGGTGGTATATCGGAGCCAAACCAGAGAATATGAGTAAGTTGCATTAGCAAGCAGCCCAGAAGCCCAATGTCACCTATCAGGATCTTACCAGCACCCCTCCCCCATGCTTGCCTACATGGTCATTGGTGGGGTGGGCAGGTTCTGTATGACCACCTTCGGAGGAGAAGTTCAGAGCTTGGTTTATATATGGGTTAGCTCAGTTCATAGGAGAAAGTTGGACATAGATGACAGCTACGTTATAGTCATATTCAGGAATGACTTTGAGAGATGGTAGAGGGAAAATCTTTTCAATGAACCGAGCTTTGAGTTGTGTACTCAATCATTCTTTCTGCGTGGAAGAACAGATGGCCAGAAGTCAGTACATATGCATATTACCAGCCTAGACCACACCCTCGTCATCTCTGTCACTGTTGCTGGAATTGCCTCCTCACTGTTCTTCCTGAATTCACCTTTCAGCCTGAAGTCTCCTTTCAGTATGCCACCTGCGCGGTGCTAGAACACTGAACTCCTAAGCTCAAAATGTGCCATGGTTTTCACATCACTTGCAGGAAGTCCAAATCCTCCCAGGGGCCCACACACCCTAGACGATATGACCTTAACTTCCCCTCTGATCTGACACCTCAGTACTTTAATCTTCACCTACCCACTCAAACTACTCACTCTTCCTTTGACCTCACCTTCCTTTGACAGGCCTCTTCACTCTTCCTTCGACACACCAACTACATCCAGTCACAGAGCCTCTGTACTAATTGTTTCTCCTGTCTGAAATGCTGAAAACATTTGAAAATTCCATCTTTTAATATAATTAAGGTCATTCCTCTGACTTTAATTAACTTTTGTTTCTTTTGAGACAGGATTGCTATATGTCCCAGGTAGGCCTTGAACTCACAATCCTTCTGCCTCAGTCTCCCAACTGCTAGAATTATAGGCATGTACTTCCAGGCCTGGCTCAATTAACTTTTAAATCTATGAATGTAGCAAATTCCCTGAGGCATAAGGTCAATGTCAATATGAATAAACTATAGTTTAAAATGGGCTGAGATTTAGCTCAGTTGGTAGAGTGCCGCTCTGCAGGCTCTGAGGTCCCGGGTTCAATTCCCAGCACCACAAAAAATGGGAGAAGGATGTGGCAATCCACTCCCGAGGCAATCCTGAAATAATCAGCCATTGAAAATCCTATGAGGGTCTCTATGGGTTGGACATGACTCGATAGCACCTAACAACAACAACAACAACAACATAGTTTAAAACAGCAACAACTAAAACAGCAGAAGAGCTTAAAAGCATCTAATGTTCCCTATCAGAGTGAGCACTGAGAGATATAATTAAAATCATAGGCAGAATTAAAAAAACATAAGTTCTATGTTTTAGTGGGTATTATTTATATACATTAATTGCACAAAATTAAGAATTTATTCATCAAGTTTTAACCATTATGTATTTTCATGTAACCAGCACATAAAACAAGAGATTGAACATTTTAGTCAGCATAGAAAATTCTCTCATGGCCTTTTCAAGCAGCTGTTGTTTCAAGTTCCCTCAACATAGATTGGTTTTGCCTATTCTTGAACTTTGTGAGTGTTGTGTTTAGATCACTTTGCTCAGTATCATTTTTTTTGACATTCATTCATGTATTGCATATGCTCAGTAACATGCTCAATAGTATGTTCTTTAGTTCCATCCTCCATCATGACAACATTTCACATCACACATGGCTTCTGATGCAATAGTTTCTGTCCAATAGCAACATTAGGGTGTGTTTTCATGCACCTTATTCTATGGATCTGACACCATGAAACTCCTGGCTCTTCTCAAAGTCAAAATGGCCATAAAAGGTAAACATTTTGAATTGATTCAGGACATTGAGGCAGCCATGATTGTGCAACTGAAGACACTCAGGAAAGAGGATTTCCAGAACTGCTTCAGAAAGTGGCAGGAACGATGGGACAGTGTGTTCAAAGCCAGGGGAAGTATTCTGAGGGGGATTCATGGCACTGTGTCATTTACTGTAATAATTAAAAAAATTTAGTCACTGTTGTCTTTTGATCATATTTATGCATGTTACAGATATTTTCCTAGTTGATAGCATAAAAAGTCATTTGTAGAGTATTATATATAGAAATTTTTAATTTTGTTGAAGGCTAATTTTTAAAAATCTTTCATATTTAATAGAAATATTTCATATTTCTGGTAAATCTTTGCCTGTGGCAGGTCACAAAGATACTATCTTATGTTTTCTCCTGAACATTTTATTATCTTTTGAATTTTGGTCTAAGATGAATCTTAATTTTTGAGGCTGGAATTAGGTAGAGGTTAAGTTGATATTTTTAATCTATGGATACCCTGCTGTTATAGCAATATTTGCAGAAGAGATCATTTCCATTTTGTCCATTAAATTGAATTAGCATCCTTGGTAAAAAGTCAATTGACCATGTATGTATAGGCATACTTACTGATCCTCAATATTATTTTATCTATTTGTCTGTCTTTACCACATAGTCTGGATTGCAATAACTTTATATCATCTTAAATCAGGTAGTGCAAGTACAATTTTGTTGTTCATCTCAAAAAGATTACCTTATCCATTCTAAGTCCTTGGTGTTCACTCATAAACTTTAAAATCATTGGGGAATTCTTTTTAAAAACCATACAGCTTGGAGTTTAATTGAGTCCTCATTGAATCTACATATCAATTTGGAAGAATGAACGTCAAAAAACGTTGAGTCTTCCAACCCAGCATATCTTTCCATTTATCCAATCTTTAAATTAGTTCACCAGTGTTTTCAGTATGTAGTTTGTGGATATCTTTTTTTTTTAAGACTTATTTAAAAATACTATTGCAATATTATTGTTTTAATATTTTTATTTTCCAAAATTTTTGTTTGTAAAAATAGTTTATTTTTGGACATTAATCTTTAATTTTGCAACCTTGCTAAATATATTTATAGATTTTGTGGATCTACTGCTTATATGTATACAACTGTCATTTGAAAATAAAAAAATTTCGCCTTCCTTTCCAATCTTTTTTCTGTTTCTTTCTCCTTCCTCTTTCCCTTCCTCCCTCCTTTTCTCTTTCTCTTTCTTTCAGCTCTCAGCACTAGCTAGGATTTCTAGCTCAATGTTGTTGAAGAGAAGCAAGCAGACATCCTTACCTTTCCAGTGTAAAAGAGTTTTCACATTTCACCAGTATCAGATGGAGGAAATGTCATTCTATTCTTGTGTTGTTTAGAGGCTTTATCATGAAGAGATGCTGAGTTTTATCATAGGCTTCTTTTCAGTATCTATTGAGGGGGCATACACTTTTTCTCTTTTATTTTGATAATATGAACTATATTGATGGACTTCGTGTGTGTGTGTGTTGGGGGGCAATCCAACCTTGCTATCTTTGGATAAACTTCATTTGGTCAACATGTATTATCTTTCTAATTAATACATTGCTAGATTCTATTTGCTGATAATTTCTTATAGGTTTTCCTATCATTGTTCCCTAGGGATACTGGTCTGTAATTTTTTATTCTTGTAGTGTCTTTGTCTGGTTTTACTAACATGAGCATACTCATATGATGACATGAGAAATGTTCTGACAGCCTGTCTTTTGTGAAAGAGTATAATATTGGCATTATTTTTTCTTTAAATGTTTGATGGAATTTACAAGCGAATCAAATCTGGCTCCAGAGTTTTATCTGTGGGAAAAATTTTGATTAAATTCATTTATTTAATGGAAATATTCTATTCAGTTTTGTTTTTGGTAAGTTGTTTTGCATAAGTTGTATTTTTCAAGAAATAAACCAATCTCATTTAAGTTGTAACATTAACATGAAGTTGTCTATACTACCTTCGTTTATCTTTTAGTGTATATAGAATCATAGTGATGTCCTCCTTTTATTTTTAATGTTGGTGATCTGTTCAAAGAACCAGCTTGTTTTTTGCAATCCTATTGTTTGTTCACTTTTTCTTCTTTCTACTTTGGGTTTAATTTGATCTTTTTTCTTCCTAAAGTAGAAACTTGTGTCTGCAGCCATAGTACCCTAGCATCCAATCCCACCTAATCTCAGAAGCTAAGCAGAGTCAGCCTGGTTAGCTTCTTGGATAGGTACCTTGGATAGGAGATCACCTGGAAACACCAGGTGCTATAGACTTGGGACAAATGACCCAGCAACCCACTCCCGAAACAATCCACCACTGAATGAATAGCAGAGAAGTACTGACAATAGTGCCAGGCATGGCACAGTATAAGGGAGTGTTTCATTCTGTTGTACGTAGGGTTGCTAGAGGGCACCTAACTAGAGGGCACACAACTAGAGGGCACCTAACAACAACAAGTAGAAACTTAGATTATTCCTTGTAAGCTCTTATTTTATTTTTTACTATTTCAGGTCTTTGAAGTTACAGAAATCCTTCTTAGTAGTGCTTTTTACCATATCCAAAAAATTGAATGTTATTACTATTGTTAAAACATTTTTAAAGTTTCATTGATATATAATTTGATTTACAGGTTTTGAAAGAGTGTTGCTTAATTTCCAAATATTTGGAAAGCTTTCCACATATCTTTGTTTTCATTTATTTATTTATTTATTTTTGTTTGATTTTGCTGGATAAGAATACAAAATAAGAAATACCTTGAGCTGGTGTTTAGCTCAGTTGGTAGAGTGCTGCTCTGTGCTCTCTGAGGCCCCAGATTTGATTCCCAGCACCACAAAAATGGAAGAAGGACATGGCAGCCCACCCCTGAAGCATACAATCAGCCTCAAACAATCAGCCATAGAAAACCTCATGAATGGGAGAAAAGCACTGACATAGTGCTGGGCATGGCACAGTGTTAGGTAGTGTTTCATTCTGTTGTACATAGGGTCACTACGAGTCAGATGCAACTCAACAACATCTAACAGCAACATACTCTGTAGTTACGTACCTGTTTTAATTTCTAATTCTGATTTTTGTTGTTTTATTGTTGTTGTTTCTCTTTTGTCAGATTAATTTGCCTGGGAGTTTTTCAATTTCATTGATATATTTTAAGAACCAGATTTTAGTTTCCATATTTTTCTTTAGTGTTTCCCTGTTTTCTATTTAATTCATTTCTGCTTCACTTTTTTCTCTTTTTGTGCTTTATTTTGTAGCATTTCCTTTACTGTGGCTTCAAATTCAGTAATTTTCACTTCTTCCATGTCTAACATATCCCCATTCAGTTTTTCACTTTAGATTTTGTAATTTTTATTGTCTTTTATATCTTTCATTTCTCTACATGTTTCCTCCATACTTTATTTATTATTTTTTTTTTCAGTGCTGGGGTTTGAACCCAGAACCTTGCACATGCTAGGGCAAAAGCTCTATCCCTAGCTTCCCTTCCTTTCTTGATTATAAGGATTATAGCAGTACCTCAGCCCTCAAACTGCTCCATACATGAACATTCTGGTCCCTGACTAATAATTTTGAGAGAGAATTCTAGTTCTGTGCTTGATCACTTTTTCAGCTCTCGACCAATGTGCTAAAACTTGTATGATATGTCAAATGAAAGATATTTTTCATCTTTTTAAGATTGGTACTTTTTTCTTTTTCTTTTTTCTCTTTTTTCAAGGGGAGGAAAGATTCATTTTGACTCATGGTTTCAGAGATGTCAGTCCATGGTTGGGGGCAGGGCTGGTGGAGCACCGCAGTTCACATAAAGGCAGACAGCAAGCAGAGAGACTATAGGAAGAGGCCAGGAAGGATATATTCCTCAAGAACATGTCCCCAATGACATACTTCCTCTAGCTAGGCTCCACCTCCTACTTTTCTCCGCTCCTGATAATGCCATCATATTATTAATCCACTAAGTGATTAATGAATGAATTAGGTGAAAGCTCTCATGATGTAATCGTTTCTGCAAACGCCATCCCAGACAAACTCAAAAGCATATTCTACCAGTCTCTTAGGCAACTCTCAATCTAATGAAGTTAACAAGATCAACTATCACAAGTCTAACCCTTGTCAACTTGACACCCACATTCATTTCCTTAAATCATAACATTTTACCCCTGGCTCCCAAATGCTCAGGTCCAGCTCATAATGCAAAATGCATTCAGTCCAACTTCAAGAGTCGCTGTAGTCTTAACAATTCCAACATGGTTCAAAAGTCTAAGTTCAAAATCTCTACTGAGACTCAAGGCAAGTCTTAGCTGTGAGTATTTGCATAAGTCAAAACCAAGTTACTTACTCTCAACATACAATGGCACAGAGTAAACATTCCTATTCCAAAAGAGAAGAATGAAGGCATAGAAAAAATAGATGGGATCAAAGCAAGACCATAAGTCAGCAGGGCAAACATTAAATCCTGTATCTCCACATCTGGTATCTGGCGCAGATGGGATCATGTGAGCTTCCATACATTCAGTCAGTCCTTCCCTTATGGCCTTGCTGGCTACAGCCCACGTGGACTCTCTCTAGGGCTGGCTCCACTCCTTACCTGTGGTTATTCTTGGCAGGTGTTCCACATTCCTGGCATCTCCAACATCCTGGGGTGTTGTAGTGTAGGTTTCACCCTCACATCCTCACACATTACCCTCTCAGGTAGCCTGCAGGGATCCTGAACCCATCACACATTGTATAGCCTCCCTGGCCTTCCTTTGAAATCTCAGTGGAAGCCTTCATGACTCTGTAACTCTTGCTTTCTGCATGCTAGCAAATCCAGCAACACATGGATGATGCCAAGGTCTGATGCCATCTCGAGAAGTATCTTGGCCCCCTTGGACAATGGCTACAGCAGACTCTGAGTGCCTGAATCTGAGAAAGCACTTCCTTAGGAGGCCCTGTATAATCAGGGCACCTCTGTGGTTCTCTCTCCTCAAAGGAAAGTATTTTAATTTTATACTCTGGAGCCTGTGATGGGTAGGGTCTAGCCAATTTCTGAGATGCCCTCACGGCATCATTCCTATTGTTGCAGTGAAAAGTGTTTGGCTTATTCTTAATGGAGCTAATTTCCTTAAAAATTTGCCCTTTTGCCCACAACTTTCAATTTTCTCCTTTTCTGACCAAACTATACATTTTTCAAATCTTCCTCCTTTGTTCTTTGCTCCCAATTTTGGCTAAAAGCAGTCAGTGATAATCACACTATAGTTTGAGTACTATGCTGCCTTGAAATTTCCTCTGACAAATCAATTAAGCTATCACTTTTAAACTTAGCCTCCCATAAAATTTCAAAATGTAAACAAATGTGCAAAATGTAGACAAATTCTTTGCCAGAATATAACATGAATGGCATGTAGTTCAATTCCTAGTAGATGGGGAACTGATGTGGGCTCTGATGGGGGTTCTCCATTTCTGCATAGTGGATGGAAACCACCGTCAGGCAGCAAACTGATTCAACTGTAGGACTCACCATGTTTCCTTTCTTCTAAAATTCAGTCTCATTTTTGTCTTATTTCACATTTGTAATCTCAGCACTTGGGAGGCTGAAGTAGGAAGATTGCAAGTTCTAGGACAGCCTGGGCTAAATAGCAAGACCTTTTCTCAAAATCCAAAATAAACAACAACAACAACAACAACAACCAAAAACAAATACTCCTTCAAAAAACAACACACACAAATAAATAAATAGTTGTGTCATTTTTAAGTTTTCTCTACTGTTTCATGATGGCCAGAAGCAGGTATCCCCCCAAGATATAATTTTCAAGATGGAAAAAAAAAGTAAACTAGAGTTCAATGTCTATAGAGGCCAAAGTAGTTAATTTTACACTGAGGGAAAAAAAATAAAGCACCTTTAAAATAAAAGAGTAGCCAACCCTCAAGTTCAACTTAGACCAACTGCCATCATCATAACTTTTATAACTTAGCCTGATACATGTGCAGTTAGGCTTAGTTATTAATCCAAATCAAGACATGTTCTAAATTGAGTGAAAGGAAAGAATGCCATGCTTAACTTCAAGTACCAAAAGAGACAGACTTGATGGTTTCTCTGCTTTTAATCACACAGCAAAACTAAAGGACAGACAAAAATCACGGACTTTATAAGTAGTGGTCAAAAGGTAGCTTGAAATTCCAGGTTAAGTTTAACTTGCTTCTTCAATTAGGAAGTATGAGATACACATTCTGTATAATGGGGCAGGACACAGCCTGAGATTGAAAATGTGGAGAATCTTTGCTTTCCATAGCAATAAATTCAATAAATACTATTTTCATTTCTATTTTTAGAAGGAAAAAGGGATGCCTGTTTTGATTTTCTTCATTCTATTTTTCATTTTTCTAATTTTTTATAATAGTGTGTACACCCTTTACAACACTGGAGCTAGCCCAAATGAAGTTTATCATAAAAAGCAGCCTCTTACACAGAGCCACTAGTTGTTGGGACACATAACTTATCAGACTGATAAATCACTATACTTAAAACTTATGTGGGCAAATTCTGCTTTTAAACAGAAATTCACACTTTGAAATACACCACCTTTTTGAGAACACAGTGAGAGTATGGCATTTTAACATTTTAAAAAAAACTTTTGCCCAGCAAGAAAATGTTGTAAATTTTTGGTGTGGGTTGGTCAGTAGTCTGCTCTCATTCATACAAGAATGGAGGAGAAAAATGTAGTGGCAGATATCTTTGTCTTCAATTTTAGAAGTAGCAGGAAACCTGTTGGGAATATAGAAAGACTTTTCCGCCATTACTGGTGACAGGGATTTCATGCCCAAAAGTAATTCCAGCAAATCCCACATTCTGTAAACTGTCTCCATTCCCTCCAAACACACTTTGAGGCCAAGTACCCATAGATATTTACTTTTAACTTGGTTTTCCATTATTTCTAACTCTTGTTGAAGAACGGCATTTTCTAATTATAGTAGAGATTTTTAACATGATCCAATTCAGTTTGTATCATATTACGTTGTACTGTAGCAGTTTGTAAATTTACCTCTGCTTTTTCCACATTACCTTCCAATTTTATACCCATGGGGAAAATGCTTCAAGTTTACCTTAATCCTCTCTTTACTGACTTTAATAGGCTGTAAAATAGTTTAAGAGGAACCTCAAAAGGCTTGTCAGGATTCACCTGGTCCTTAGGCCCTGCAATTCTTTGAGGAAGCAAATGTACTTACTATGATAAACAGTGAGAGGTCATGCTTCCCTTCTACTCTAAGTTAGGAATAATATACCTGATACTGAGAACTGGCAAAAAGAAACCCTGGGCAAATACTATCATAAGAGCCTTAGCTATGGTAATATCAAATGTCCCCAGTGGACTCACATGTCAATCACTTGGTCCCCAGCTTATGGCACTATTTTGGAAGGTTCTGGAAACTTCAGGAGGTGGGGACTAGGTGGAGGAAGTAGGTCACTGGGAGCATGACTTTGAAGGTTATACCTGGTCTTCAGTCCCCCTCCTCACTCTCTGCTTTGTGTCCTGCAGGAGGTAAATAGCCTCCACATGCGCCTGCTATCATGACCTCACTACAGGCCCAGAAACACAGAGCCAAGTGACCATGAACTGACCCTCTGAAACCATGAGCCAAAATATCTTTCCTCCATTAAATTGGTTATGTCAGTTATTTTGTTATAGTGCCACAAAAGTAACTAACACAAATTTCTACACTGAGTTTTACTGAGAAATCCGCATCTAAAGGGCAGGCTATCATGGGACCTAGGTTCAAATTCGACCTCTACTACTGGTTAGCTGAAAGATTGTTGGGAAGAAACTTATTCTGAGTCTTGGTTTCCTCATTGTTAACATGAGGAATCCTATCTACCTCCAGGGTGGTGGGGAGGATTAAATAAGATCATGCCTGGCAGGTGACAGCTCATATTTAATGAGTCCTTTCAGGTCAGGGAACTATAACGTAGGGACAAGATTATGTGCTTGTTTCTCTTTTTGAAAGCAGCATAATAAGAGACCACAGTAAGAGCTGGGATAAGCAGTGAAGGACGGAAGATGGGAGGGGTGATGAGAGATAAGAGAGGATGGCTTAATGTCTTATTTTCATTCAACAAATTTCCTTTTTCCCACCTTACTGGACAAGTCTGTTCTGAGAGCTTGAGTCCATTGTAGGAGCTGCTCTGCTGCAGCATGAAGCATCCCCCAAAGGGCTGAACGTGGTTCAAAAGCAGCAGTAGGCACCAGAGCCTTGGTGGCCAGACCAGTGTGTTGGGGGAGTGTTTGTGACTTAGAAGAAGTGAGCCTCAGACAAGCACAATTACTGTGTCTTCTTAATTTTCCTCCTTAAGTTATTCGAGGGGACTGTGGTTTTGCCTTTAGCAAAACCCCCTTAACAGCCGGGAATCTCAAAGCAAACAATGTTATTTTATTAGGTTACCCCAGCAGATGAAAGCAGAGTGTTCCATTTGGACGCTTTTTGGAGTCAATTAATGCATTAGCTAAAAATAAACTCTCCTGAAAGGGAGTTCCCGTTGTCTTCGGCAGCTTTTAAGCAAAAGCTTGAGGAACAGAGAAGGAGCTGTAAACATATATTCATACAGTCACTGATAAGAAAATTTATCATCATGATACACCTCCAATCCAATGTAACACTTACCTCAAAGAATGTGATTTTTTTTTAGTTTTTTCACACTGATCAAGGAATTTAAATTTACCTTAGAGTTTATGTGACAGTTTGAGTCCAATAACCAGCTAATTAAAACCAATTTAAATAGTTATAATTGCTTTAGTAAGAGATTTCTTTATGATTTCTAAAGAAAGTGATCAATACGTAAGACTGTTTTCAACTGTGCTTTTAACTCTAGCAGCAGAAAAGGACTGGGAAGGGTTCAGTGGGGAAAACACATTTCTCAAAAATTTGTCCATCCAACTATATTCATCCACCCATGCCTCAAAATAAGAACTTAGAGTGTACTAAGAGAATGAAAGACAGTCTCTGCCCACATGGAGCCCAGTCTATATTTTCAACCTGAACTGTTTTGAAAAACAGAAGTGACAATGGTGGCTGAGGCCTTAGACATTAAAGTGACAAGTGAATTCTGTAACACTGGTGGACTTCCTAACATCAAAAGCAGAACTCTTTGGTCAAGGGTATTCGCCAAAGGTAAAACAAAAGGCGTATACCCCTTTGTGGGAAGTACCATGTGTGGAAAGAACATTTCACTGCCTTGACCAGGGAACATGTCATTTAGAAATCTTTGGAAAAATCCACATCCTGAAAGCATTTGATTACACTGAATTTAAAATGGGATTTTGCTCAGTGGCAAGGATACAAACTTATCCCCACAAGAATGGTTTCCGTGGTAAGAGCTACAGTATGGGAGTGGTTTATCAAGAAGGTTGATAAATGGGGCTATAAGACCAGATTCATCAAATTCCATCATAGGAGCTATCTCCCTTCCTCTACCTGAAGAAATCCATGTGACTTGCATTCTGAATACCTACTCAGAGGAGGTTACGAACAGTTTCAAGCACAATTTGTTCTCGTTTTTATTCCCTGCTCACTGAGTTATGTGCTGTTAAACATTTCCAGAAGACTGTCAAAACGTAAGCATCCCGAGGTTTACATAGGCCACACCATTAAATAACATATAAGCACAAAATTTTAAACATTGTTTTCCAGCAATGGTAAATATTTTAGCTAAGTAAAAACTGAAGCTTGAAATGCAATAAGCATTTAAATGACTCTTTTCTGTGCCAGAATTCTTACTTTCCCCTGTGCGACCCTGGCTGCTGGGATTAAGGTGACCCCAGGGAGCTCAGCAAATGGTTGTGGGTTATGAGGTGCAGCAGGGGCTTGGCGACAGTGTGCCACCCAGCCTCAAGAAACCCAGCCACGACTGGAACCCAAGAACCAGTGTGTTCACTTTGTGGTCAGCTTCACATTTTTTCCCCTCCTTAAAAAAAAAAAAAAAGCTGCTAGGAAAGTCAGGCCTGTCTCCCACCCCCCAAGTAATCAGGAGGCGGTCAGGAGCAGCACTGAAAGACTCCAGGGCTGGCAGGGCAGGGCGGCTGGCCCCTTTGGGTGGGCACAGAAGCACTCAGGGGGTGACACGCCCTCTGTTCCCTGGCCTTACCAGGAACACGACCCAGAACTGACAGCGGCCACACTGCTGTCGACATGTTGTGCTGTCACTTGGGGGAGAAGGGAAACCCAGAACAAATTTCACATGGTTTTTACCACACCCTGATGGCAGTCCTATTCAAGGCTGTCATAGGCCCGCCACCCACAGAGCAGAGCTCATGGAAATTAGGCCTCCTTCAAAGGGTCTTAAGTCACTGCCTCTTCCTGAACAGAGAAGCCAAGGATTTTAAAGGAGCACAGACAAAGTGGCCCTATCTCCATGGGCTTCCTGGGGCCTCTGGTTTCTTATTTACTAGAGAGAATCACTGTCAGGCAGGGTAAGTCTAAGTGAAGCCAAGATGCTCCCCCATCAAATGCAACAGCTCGTAAAGAAGCAGGCAGGGCAGGGAACTGTTTATGAGATTTGGGTCAGTGTTTTAACCATGAAAATCTGATCTTCTATAAAATTTCAAGCAAGTGAAGAAAAGGAATGCAAAGACTCAGGGACTTCTCTCCATACTCAAAAGTCCAAAGCTGGAGCGGGATGTCAGGGCAACACCAGCCACACTTCTGAGACACAGGGAGTCTGGTGCCTGGTCTTTGAGATGAAAACATAGGTATTTATCATTTAACACCTGGTAGGCCATGATCCTTTTGTTTTGTCACACAGACCTGGAATGAGCCATGTTATGTATTTGTCTCCTTTCTGGTGAAAAATAACCAATCTCCTCACACTCATATACCCCACAGAACACACACATGCATGCACACATACAATTCAAGGACTTATGGATAATTTTAAACTATAAATTTCAGCTTCAACATGCAGGAGTCCTGCAGGAACAACCACTGAAAATTCTGGAGACTACAAATGTTCACAATGAGCAGCCAGTAGATTTAGCAGTTGTGTCTTAGAAGCCCAAGTGTAACTGAAGCACATGGGTGTTAAATTCTGCTCAAGATAAATTTCTTTCTCCAAATCATTACAGTGCTCAGCAAATATTAGCAAAGGTTGGATATGGTGGTATATAGTTCTGGTATGATCCAGTCAAGTCACAAAATACAAATACCATGTCATACCAGTCTTCATGTCCAACTTCCACCCAAACTTTCTATTATTTTAAATCATGACATAAAATTGCCTCAAATGCTAGAGGTAACTAGATTACAAGTGTCAGTTTCACTAGTTATTTGCTTATCTAGAGACAAATATTTCTCTTAACCATTCTGCACCATGAAAATGAGGGTATGCACTACCTTGAAAGAGCACACCAATATGTTTAATTAAAAGAAAAAAAAAATTTTTTTGAGATTGGCTGACCTTGAACTCTTGATCCTCCTGCCTCCACCTCCCAAGTTCTAGGATTACAGGAGTGTACCACTATGCCTAGCTTTTGAACATGCCAGTGTGAACACAATGCCCCTCAAAACAGGAAATATAAGCCGGGCACCGTGGTGCACACCTGGAATCCCAGCAGCTCAGGAGATGGAGGCAGGAGGATGGCAAGTTCAAGACCAGAGGCTGTCTGTGTAATTTAGCAAGACCCTGTCTCAATAAGTAAAAAAAAAAAAAAAAAAAAAAAAAAAAAGGGCTTGGGGTGCAGCTCAGTGGTCCAGCACTTGCAAAGCATGCAAGCACAAGGCCCTGGGTTCAACACCCAGGACGGCAAAAAACAAAAACAAAACAAAACCATGAAATATAGAGTACATTAATGACAATCATTGTAGTCATTCGCCAAACAACACACACAAGAGTAAACAACTCAATACCTTTAAAAATAGTTTATTTCCACCTTCACAAACACATGAGCCTATGACCATTATGCAAGGCACCACAAATTAAAAACTTATATTAGAGTATATGTGTTTTACATGATTGAAGATAAGGTAGATTTTAAAAGCAAATGGGTGCCAACGTGGGGGACAGGTTAGGAGGACATTAGGGCCAGTTCCAGCAATTGGGTGTGTGTGTTTTTCTACAGTGTTTATTGAAATTGGTAGTAATCAGCACAAATGCATCATATATGTAGTTATCCAAAATTAGCACATCCAAGAGAGGGGCTGTTTCTCAGTTCCTCTGTCTATATAATAAAAATGCTAACAGCATTTCCTTAAAGTACAAAAACTTTCCCTAGTAGTCTTGGTACCAGTAACAGAATATGATTGCTAAACATCTCCAATGTGGTTTTCATTACAAAAAAACATGTTTCACATAAAAACTTCATAATATAATCCAGAGACAAAATTTGTGCATGTTTAAAATTTGAATCCAGGCTATTTCTGTTTTTTTTTTTCATTTCTTCCAGTATTCTTCATTTTTATAAATATGCATCCAGTTTTCTATCAGTTTAAATGTACTCAGAATACTTTGCTGAGAACCATGATTGCCTGTTAGTAGCCCCTTTGGGACTACATGCTAGTCCAACAAGGGGAACCCTATTTTTATTCAGACTTGCTCTTTCTTCCAAATCATAGTATTGCCCATGTCCCAGAAGATGAAAGATACGAACAGGGATTTGTGGGCTGAATTCCAAAAAATAATTACAAATAATTCCACAATGATCTGGTTAAGAAAATAAAGAAAATGGATGCTTTCACTTTGTAAAAAGCCTTAACCTGAATTTAAACAAGAGTGTGAAAGGAACGAATCCTTGCTTCATGTCCAGATGGGGCCTGTTAGTGCAGTACCAACCATTTGATAGCCATACTCCAGGTCAGTCTTCCTAAGGGCTTCCGCTCATCACTTTTGAGGTAGATGCTGATGGTTTGAAAAGAGGTAGGTAAAGTCCAAATTTGTTTTCAATACCTGCAAAGGTTGCAACTGCCAATTTGTAGCCCCCAACGTGGTCGGGATTGGGAGCAGGCAGTATAATCCTGGATTTAGGAACTGGCTCAGATCCCACAGGTTTTCTAGAAGAAGAGTAAACTGATTGAGAATCAAAGCCTTTTGTTCTATTGCTGCTGCTGCTTTTTCTTTTTCTTCTTCTTCTTCTATTTTAAAATACTAGGGAGTTGAACCCAGGGCCTTGTGCTTGCTAGACAAGAGCACTACCGCTGAGTTACACCTCAAACCCTTTATTTTTATTTTTTCTGTATTGGGGGTGTTGAACCCAGGGCCTTGTGCATACTTTGCAAGTGCTTTACCACTGAACTGTACCTCCAGTTCCTTTTTAATTGTTTTTTCTCCTGAGACAGGGCTAGGGTTTAGCTCAGTTGGTAGAGGGCTGCTCCGCACTCTCTGAGAACCCAGGTTTGATCCCCAGCACTGCCCAAATGGGGAAGGATGTGGCAATCCACTCCCGAAGCACTCCTGAAGGAATCAGCCATTTAAAACCCTATGAGGGTCACTATGATTTGGACCTGACTCCATAGCACCTAACAGCAACATCATCCCTACACAGGATCTTGCAAACCTATGCAGGCTGCCTCTGGCCTCAAACTCGGGATCCTCTGGCCTCTACCTCCTGAGCTGCAGGGATTACAGATATGTGCCACTATGCTTGGCTTTTATTTTTTATTTGAGACAGGGTCTTGCTAAGTTGCATAGGCTGTCTCTGACCCTGAACTTGTGATTCTCTTGCTTCAGCCTCCTGGGTCAGTGGGATTATAGGTGTGTGCCACTACGCCTGGCTGTTTTGTTGTTTTTCAACTTGGTATAAATAACATTCAAAATCTGTTAAAATATTCAACGTGAAGGAGGTATTGAATCCTAGTCAGCAGTATGTTCCCCTTGAAATGACCTTGTAAACATTTTCCTTCCTAAACCTTTTCTTTTTCACCATAGGGTCTAAACTCAAATACTCTTCTCAATGAGAACTGAGTATGTAGCAGCCAAAATTTAGCATCATACTTACATTCCTCCAAAATCAATGTAGAACCACCGCTGCAGCAATTCATAAGTCAGTAAAGTGACACCAAACTGCGGTGAGGATCGGAATACACGAGCTTGGGAAAAAAATGAAAAATAACAGATATCATTAGATCTTTTTAAAAATTTACCTGATACCAGAGGGTTAGTTAAGAACGAATTATTTCCATACCACCAGCTCCTTTCCACAGAGCTTTTGGGCCCTCTTCCCGAAGTATCTTTCTGAAGCAGTCTGTCACTCCGCTGTAAGTGGTTTGGCCGGCCCGGGCAGCCACCTGTAATCTAGTCTTGATAACATCAGCAGGGGTCACTAAAGATGCCGCAGGCATACCTGGAGGAGCAAACAACACCATCTCAGTCTGGTCACATTCTCACTATATAAAAATAACTGTGCTTTGAACTGTTGGCCGTGGAAAGAAAGTTAAGAAGCCCATGCAGCAAAATGCCCATTTTGCCATCCTCTCTGGAGGCACAGCCATGACAACCCAGTCTGCAGTGACGGCTGCTCCTGCCCTCACCACCCAGCTTTCATTTACTGTGCTGTAGCCATTCTTAAGTATGTAAATAATTCACTGCATGTATCAGAAACACTGAATTTGAGAATGAAGAAAATGATTTAAAGTTTTTTTCTTTCCCGTTGAAATCAGAACCTTACAAAGTTATTAGGTCTGATTTTTCAGAGGTGAAGCTTATTATGCACTTCCTCTTCTCAGTTTCCTGGCTGCTGGCAGTCACAGGAGGTGCCTTCTTGCACATATTCAACCACTCTGCCCTGCCAACCTTCACCTCTGTTACACCAGAAAAGGGCTGTACTGATAGCTAAGCAAACACTGTGTGTGTGTGTGTGTGTGTGTGTGTGTGTGTGTGTGTGTTCCACAGATAACTTTAGGATTCCTTTTTCCAAAGACAGACATCTCCAGAAAAATATTTGACAGAGGCTTAAAATTTATATTGGCTGATAATCAATGAAAAAGGAACAACAAAAATCCCTCCCAAAATTACCAATGGGAAATTTTTCTACAGTCATTTTATCCAAAATGGGGCAGCCCATGTTTAGATTTTTTAAAAGCGAGACTGTACTCAGAAGACACTGTCTCTTATGGTTTTATTACTTTTCCATTATGAACCTATTCCAAACCAAATTGGTCAAATGCAGATGCATAAATCTCCTTTGCTTTTTTTAAGGCTTAATAATTCTGTAAGAATTTCTGTCCAAACCAACATGGTCTGGCTTATAACTACATCTCATCCTTCTAACAGACAGTGTTAAAGTTACAGAGAGAGAGGGAGAGAGAGAGAGGGAGAGAGAGAGAGAGAGAGAGAGAGAGAGAGAGAGAGAGAGAGAGAGAGAATATGAATATGTATGTTTAAATCTGCATACTACATTAATGCATTTATATTACTAAGCAATTTCTCTTCTTCTATCTTTACTCAGCTCCTCAAATATTAATTTTAAGTAAGTTATCACAAAATGCTCTGCAATTCTGCATGTGAAAAGCTCACTTTATATCCAATGCTTTATTGGGTAAGTCACACTGAGTTTCCTATTAGCTTGGAGGAATTATTTTAACTTCGAGCCAGGAATTTATACTCCAACATAATGGAAGGAAACATGAAGAATGCTTAGAAACCCACTGCGTTCACACCATGGATTTTGTTTTACTTCCTGGTTTGCAAAGAGTTTAGCAGGCAGTCTGCTTTAGACACACAAGAAAATCCTCCTCACAAGGGTGGGCAGGCATGTCCGAGTGTGACTGAAACACAAGTGAGCAGTTGAGAGGGCAAAAAGTTCCCCTTCCATCAGGGGAGTTTTCATAAACAGTTCTTGTCATGAAAAGAGAGAGAAGTGATGGGGTAAGGGGGAACAGGGAGAAAAAATGTGATGTCCAGAAATAAAAATGCCAAAAGAACATACAAGCTACCTAGTAAGATATCTGGCAAAATGGATTGATGTTGAAGGGATGCTAGAAATCTAGCAACCTGAACACAACCTGCATCATTGCTGTTTCTCAGCTCTAGTCTCTCCTAAGTTGCTGTTTGCTGGGGCCAAGGAGTAACTGGGGATATATCTGTGGGCGGAGACTTTTGATGTGGGGGTTTGCTCAACAGACCTAGGGAACTGCATCAGGCTGCCCCAGAACAAGGCCAGGAGACCAGCAGGTACTGGGAAGAGCTTGGCCACCAGAGAGCTGATTTTCCAGGCTAGGGTTGGGCAAAGACTCTGAGTCAATTTGCTTCATTTTTCCTGACTTCCAGAAGGCTAAGGCCATGCTGATGAAGTGGCCTGAGTTTCTTCCATTCCTGAAGACAGGGTTGGCCTGGGGAGGAGGAGCAAGGGGAGCCTAGGAGACAGGGAAGCCTCTTCTATGTTCCTCAACAGGAAGAGCACTGGCAGCCTGCCTGGTTCTTCATCCATGAGACAATGAGATGAACGTGCAGCCCTGGAGGCCACCCACCACCTCTGTGACAGAAACAATTTGGCCCTGGAGTCAGCCAATAGAAACAACTGCAAGTCTGCAAGGAGGCCAGCAACTGGAGAGCAGATCATTTACAACAAAAAGAAAATGTGACTGGCAAATACAGGTTTGGGGTCTGAGCCAGCCTTAATTTTCTTAAATGTCCCATTAGTATTTATAAAGACTGTGTTTCTCTGTTAGGTTTAAATGTTAAGAATTTTCCTCACCTCCTTTGCATCCTTGTCTATGTTTATGCTCTACCCGACATGTCTGCTTCTAAGAGTAGGTGACAAAGTTCTTCATTATGAATGTGAAAATCTCATGCTCTCTTCCAAACTTTTAAGCTGAGACTTGCAAGATGATATTATCCTGGCAAAGCTACAGAGGTTGAGGATGACATCTTCAGAGTCAATATAATCTTTTGTAAATATAAAATAAGCCTTTGGGCATCCGAATGCTATTTTAGCCCCTAAATTCTATTTAGTCTAACATTAACAATCCTGTGCTTGCTTACTATTAGTATTTGGCTGGTGCATATCTTTCAATCCATTCTCTATGTCACTGTTGTCACTAGGTCACTGTTTTCTCAAATTTCAGATGACCAGACTTCCTTTCCAAACTCATCTGAAAGTGCTGCTTGCTAGGGGCATTGTATCTGTTCTCATTTATTGTGGCTACTGGACTAATTTCAGACATTCTATATACATTTTCTTTCTATTTTCTCCTCTTTTGGTTAGTTCCCTTTGAATCCTTTCTTGACTAAATTATATCTTCTTACATTCATATATCACTTGTGTGTACATTACAAAGTGTATAGTTCTTCCACATTGGCACCCTTCTCCAGCAAGGTGAAGACTTCAGTGTAAGTTCAATCCTGTCTTTCCCTTATTGGTCGCTCGACAACTCTTCTTGTTTAACATATAAACAAATGCCAGCAATAATTTAGACCTACTCACAAGTGTAACTTTTATTTGCTTTGTTTCAAATATCCCATATTGTCCTCATTGTGTCACAGAGAAGATCTGTAAAAGGTAAACTTTGAGTCCTTGCATGTGAGAAATGCACATTTTGTCCTTTCTCCTGAATGCTAGTGTGCCTGGGAACATAATCACAGTCCCAGCCCTCCTCTCCTTGGCATTTGGAAGGTATCCTGTACTGCAAATAAGAAGCCCATCTTCTATTACTGACTTGTGTCCAGTCCTTTCCTTATTACTTTTTCCCAGGGAACTCCTATTAAATAGAAGGCTAGACTTCCTGTGGGCTGGGATTTAGCTCAGTTGGTAGAGCACAGCTCTGCAGTCTCTGAGGTCCCAAGTTTGATTCCCAACACCGCAAAAATAGGAGAAGGATGTGGCAATCCACTCCCGAGGCAATCTTGAAAAAATCAGCCTTTGAAAATCCTATGAAGGTTCCTATGAATTGGACACCACTCGACAGCACCTAACAACAGCAACAGACCTGTGTTAATCCTACATGTCTATTACATTTTCTCTTATTTTCCATTTCTGTGTTTTTGTACCACATTCTACAGTTTTTTCGGTCTTTATTTTCTAGATGTGTAGCTTGATTTTTGTTTTGCTTTTTGTTTTTGTTTTTCCTTCACATAGGGTCTCCTTATGTATCCCAGGCTGGCCTTGAACTTTTGATCCTCCTGCCTCAGCCTCCCAAGTGCTGAGATTACAGGAGCAGGCCACCACACCCAGTCTAGTCTTTGATCATAAATATTCTATCATTCAGAATCACCTCTGGATTTTTAATTTTGACAATCCTTTCATTAATTTCCCAAAAAGCTTCCTTTCAAATCTCTCTGACAACCCTAATTATACTTCCTAAAAGTTCTCTTCTGGTTCCTCAACTGCCTGTTTTCTCTGTAATTCTTCCGCTCACTCATCTTGTTGTTGTTCTTTCTTGTCTGAGGACTTCTGGCTATCTATAGATATTTAAGTTCAAAGGCCAGGCTGATCAGTGTATTACACTGCGGGTGGTATCCACCACACTGTAGGTCTGTGGTTGTTGTTAGGTGCCATAAAGTTGAGTCTGACTCATAGTGACCCCATGTACCACAGAACGAGAAACACTCCTGGACACTGTCATGCCTGGCACTATATAGGTGCTTCTCTGCTATTCATAACGTTTTCAATGACTGATTATTTTGAGATTGTTTTGGAAGTGGGTTGCCAGGTCCTTCTCCCATTTTTGCAGTCCTGGGGATCCAACCCAGGGCCTCAGAGAGTGCAGAGGAGCACTCTACCAACTGAGCTAAACTCCAAATCCCAAGTACCTGTCATTTCCATGGCAATTTTTCTTTTATACCCATACTGTTTATTGTTGTTAGGTGCCATGGAGTTGGGTGTGACTCATAGTGACCCTATATATATGTCCATAGGGTTTTCAATGGCTGATTGTTTTGGGAGTGGGCTGCCAGGTCCTTCTCCCATTTTTGCAGTGCTGGGGATCAAACCTAGAGCCTCAGAGCACACAGAGCAAGCCCTCTACTAACTGAGCTAAACTCAACCCCCCAGTCTACGTCTGCCTCCCCCAAAATCTCTCCTGCACAGGAAGGTCCTCATGGGCAGGGGGCTAATGCAGGCTTGCAGGGCAGAAACCTTCTGAACCACTGAAACACAGTCTCACTCTGCAGGCAGAAGAATTTATTTTCTACTTCTCTGAAAAAGAGCTGTCATTAGTTTCTGTTTTTCTACACCTGTGGTAAAGGTGGGACCCACCTGAAGCCCTTCCCTGCTTTCTTTCAGCTCCTCTACTCACCTCTCCAGGCCCATGGTCCCTTTCTTTACAATACAGCCCTGGGCCTTTAACTTGCAGACAAGCACTGCCTGAAGCTTCAGATAACAAGGAGAGAAGTGGAGGTGGCCACTGAAGCTCTCTAACTCATTTATAAGTTATCCCAACACCTCTACCTCCAACCCCTGGCCCTCTGCTGTTCACTCAGGAGGTTAAAGTTCTCCAGTTCAGCTCTTACATTAGAAATAGTTTGTCTTGCCAGTTTTTCGAGTTGTGGCATCTTCCAGACCACTTTAGGAGTCAACATGGCTGGGGTTACCATTTTCTAGGGTCAATAAGGAACTTTTTAAAATTTATTTTTTGACTTTTTAAGGTACTTCACAGGAGAGAGAGAGAGAGACAACTGGGGAGTCATAATCCATAGTTGTGATCCAATATCCCTATTAATTTTATTTGTAAGCCTCTAAGAATTGCACTTAAATTATCTTTAGTCTACACAATTAACACATTTGTGCTAATAGTACTTCTTACCTAACTAATGTTTCGCTGTCCCACCTTACAAAATCCACTGTTCTGTTATCACCCACTTTAGGAGGTAGGACCAAATAAGTTTTATGAACTTTGTAGTGAGACCACATAAGTCCATTTTATGATGCTGATGGAGAATGACATCAACTTCCAAAATTTTGGTCAATCTTTCAATACTGAGAAGCTGACCGAAAGGAAAGAATCATTAAACTAAATTTGGGCTTCAGAAGTCTTTGTAGAATCCTCAGGAGGGAATGGCAACCTAACTCAGTATGTAAACAAACTGAAAACCTAATTTAGGAATTTTCTTTTTTAACAAATGGCTGAGTCTTAGCTAATCAAAGCGACCAAGCAGCCAACTGGCTGTCTCTTTACCTCCCTTCTGTTTTCTGTAGGTCATTTCTCTCTTTCAGCCACATGGCAGCCTAGCCGTCACTCTGAACCAATTCTGGTTCTGAGGGCTGCCTAGTTAGCGAACTTGGTCTTTGCTCAAACTCTGGTAAATTTGATCTGCCTAAAGTGTTTAACATCTTTCTAATATGTTTGTAGAAGCCCCATAATCAATCACCCACATATAACAATGCTTCTGTATCTATGTAATGAACAGCGTTTAAAGATAATCCTGGGCTTGGATTTAGCTCAGTTGGTAAAGAGCCACACTGAACTCTCTGAGGACTCAGGTTCAATCCCCAGCACTGCAAAAATGGGAAGACATGGATAGCAATCCACTCCCTAGGCAATCCTGAAACAGCCATTGACAACCCTGTGAGGGTCGCTATGAGTTGGTCTTGACTCCATGGCATCTAACAACAACGTAAGCCTGACCCCAGTCTATGGCACCCAACAACAACAACAATCAAGATAATCCTGAATTAAAATTTAGTTTAAGCTCATTAATTCAAAGGCAAGACCAACATTACAGTTTCACTTGTTCCAGTACCTCATCACTCTGATGACAGAAATTATCTGGTAGAGGGATGTGAGGTCCCTCTACCAGATAATTTATAATTTATAATTAAGATAGTTTATAATTTAAGACACATTTGAAACCTTTTATTTGATACTACTTGTAACCAATATTGAAATACTTTTCATTAATTAAAAAGCATCATACTAATAACAGGGAATTAGGGTTTGGTTTCTTAATTTCTGGTGCTTTGCTTCAGCCCTCACCTTCTGACATGCTGAAGCACTTTCAATGAACATATCAATTAACTTTACTCTATGAAATGATGGCAGTAGATGTTTCCAGTATTTAAAGATATTGCCAGTTACAAAATAAAAAACAAATACTGGATACAAAAATCTTAACATGAACAATATTCTCCAGGTAGTAAAATGCCAACAACAACCTCTGTTAAAAAGCTGCATATTACCAAAGAAATCTGACTGCAAGACTAATCAATTTTTTTGTTAAGAAAGTGAAATAGTACTTACCTAGTGAAATTACTATCAAAATATAGAAAGCCTGATAATAGTCATCAATCACATATACTCCTTATTTGTTAAATAGGCTTTGTATACAATCTTGTAAAGCTAAGACCATTCTTTCTTATCCCCAGATATAGAAAAGGAGGTCAAGAGGGATTAAAACTAGCGTAGGTCACATAGTTCTAAGTCAGAAAACAAATTTGAACCAGGATAGTCTGACCCCACAGTACATGCCATTATCTTGCTACGGAGGTCATCAACATTTATGATAGGAGATTAAGTGAAACCACAGATTAGTGTGATTATAACTCCGTTAAAAGGGAGAAAAATGCAAAAATGTTAAATACAATAGCAACTATATTAGATTAGTAAAATAATTGATAATATTTTCTTATTTACCTTTTCCATTACTTTCCAAATATTTTTAAATGTGAAATGTTACTTTCATAACAGAAGAAAAGAAACAAGACAAAAAAATCTTAAGAGAACCAGTAATTTCTCCAGCTCTGGGAGCATGGATTACTTAGAAAACTCCTATCCATAATAAAATTGCTGCCTGGAACCTATCTTTTCCAAGGAAAGGGTTAAATATTTTTGTAGTTTGAGGAAAATAAGGCTTAGCAGAGTCTTAGCATGAGTTGAGCTCTACTAATCTTTAATTTCACAACTGATAGTTGGTGTAATTTACACATTCTTTTAGATTCAGTATTAACACTGGCTGACATCTATTGGGCATCTACTACATGGTCTGCATTATACAAAGTCCTTCAGATGGATGTTCCCGTCTGAGACACTCAATCACCCTCTGCAGCAGGTTCAAGTACGATCTCCATTTATACCCGAGGAAACCAAGGCTTAAGGGAAGGTTAAACAACTTGCTCAGGGTCACAACATTAATAAGTGATATGAAGTTTTCTTCATTAGTTCCTACCTTATTTCAAGGAAGTAATTTGAAATAAATTGTATTTAATGGTTGTTTCAAAAAGTTTTCTCATTTATACCTATGTAAATCACCTGTACAAGGCACAGTGAATCAGTGGACAGGCTGGAAGTAAAACTGAGAATTCTATATTCCCCACTTGAAGTCAGGCTTTCCTTACATAGGTACAGTGGTCTCCTTGCTACTCCTGTAACAAGGGTCCCTAGGCAGCCAGGAAAGAACAATCCTGCCTCCTTTCCAGTACCAAAGCCTTTGGAAAAAGATTTACAATAAAGGAGGAGCTACATGGCCTGCGGCCTCCATGGGTTCCCACAGGTGGCAGGGCCACAAAGCTGCAGACAACTCAAAGCCGGGTGTTCTCAGCTGTCTTTTGGAACAGGTCTAGTCTCTTATCTGATGAGAAAAACATCTATATCAAAAATGTTTGTAGCCAGGCATCCCAGGATTGCTTCAGGGCTTGTAACTCATTAAGTGTTTGTTACCACCTGGAGAGCTAATCCAGCCTGCTCCAGCCTTCAGGGTCTCAGGGCAAAGAAGCTCACAAAAGCAGAATTCATCCCTGCTGTGCCTATAATCAATACTTATTTTTATCTATTGATATTTTCAGTATAGCATTAAAAACAGTTATTTCTGTGATTCAATTAACAACCCCCCTTGCCATCACTTTAGCCTTACATAGCTGGGAGGAAACAAGTGTCTCTAATCAACCCATGTTTCTGGTTCCATTACATTTCTTTTATCTAAATGATAATAATTATTGCTTAAGTTGTGGACAAGCTTGTGTGCAATATTTTGTTTAGATACCTTTAGGCGAAAGTATTCATATTTTTTTAAACTCCTGGCTTAAGCCATTATTGTTTTTATGCTATGAAATTGAAATTATGAATTGGAATCCAATTCCAACTCAGAATGAACTAGGAATAGCAAGCCATTTCTAGAGTTAAGAAATTTAGCTCACCTAATAATCTAATCTGCCAGACTAAAGATTAATTTATTACATTTTTTTTTCAGTAGCTATTCAAAGCAAGCTACAGCCACCTCATATGTACTTTGTCAAAAATTTTCAACAAAAAAATTCTAGCGTTGTGGCATGGGGTGGGGTCAGGGGCTGAGGACAAGGGGGTCTCAGGATGGATAATGGGGAAGTAACAGGTGCATCCAGGACACTCACCAGCTATAGCACCAGCTAAGAGCAGGCTTCCTGGGCTGACCTGCCCATCTTCATTTGCAAAGGAAGCCTTCACATGAGCATAACACGGAAAGTAGATGGCCGAGAAAGGAATGTCCCGCAGAAAGCATGCTTTGGCACCCTGTACATTTGCAAAGGAAGGAAAACCACATGAAACACACATCCCATTGAGAAGATCAAGCTTTTTTGGAACTTACCTAAGAACAAAATATTCCTGGAGAAGACCAAATTTGTACTCACAAGTTGAAAGAGGAACAGTAAAAAAATAACTCAAAGTTTGTAAGTTACAAGTCTGAGTCTTGTTTTAAAAATAAAATGAACTCTGTTATATGGTATGAGGAAATAGGAGGGGGGAGTCTCATTTATTTTAATGCAAAGATTCTGACTAAAACAAATTTGGAACTCTGCCTGTGACATCCTTGCAAGTTCCTACTGGTGACAAGTTATTGGCATTTCAAGGAAGATCTGTTTGCTGATCTCAACAGAAGGTGAGACACAACAATCAAGATGCTTCTTTGTTTACACACCAGGAAGGAGACAAATTATACAAGTGAAGGGGAAGGGGGACTGATTTTTATATTATTTGAGAATCTGATGAAAGTGCTGGACTCTATTAAAAAAATATACACAAAAAAGATTATGTTAAATTTTCAGGGAGTTCATGGATCTCCTTCATTTGTTCACATACCCATGTCAAGGGTTAATGAAACACTTATCGATGCCTGCTCTAAAGCCTTGAAATATTTATAACAATTCTGACACACTTAAGAAAGCTGCCGAAAAATTAGCTCCTAGAGCATAGTCTTCACCAAATTTGTGGTGCCAAAGTCATGCTATATGGAGACCCTGAGAATTGATGAGTACCAAGAAATATGATATGATGTTATAATGAGAACCACAACACATATATTGTGTTTTGGGTAGGACCAGTGGGGAGGAAATCACCCCTTTTCAACACTTAATTATTTTAATGCTAGTTCTTTCACAAATATCCAATACTCCCAAATTTCCATCAAATACAGAGATTCCCAAAAGAAAATAATGAATCCATCCAGACTCAACAGATCTAGCCACGACCAGTGACATTTATTGAGGTGTAATAATGTTGGATCTTGGGTGTTTCTGCCTGATGCTGGCTCCAATCTGCTGGAGTTCCTTTATACCACACATCTGTTAATGTAGCTTTGATTTTTTTTTTTTCTGACAAACACATTACTTTCTTGACTCAAAATGAGATTCTGGGTTATAAAGCTCCTCACAGTCTTAAAGCTCCTTAGTCTTCCTCACAGAAACTCCTATTAACCCAAGTGTACTGCAATTTAATTAGCTGTCTTACACGAGTAACATAAGCAGGACTTTAAAATTAATCCTATTACATTTAATCCTAGTTTGGCTCATCCTTTGACCAGAACAAATGCTTAGAATCTGGGTTCTGTCCAGATTTGGCTGGACATGTTGGCCATTGCTCAACTTACCAATGGATGCATTAAGCATGGCTATGTTCACTCTGTGTGCAGGTATTTGATAAAGGGCTGGACTATTGAATGTATTGCCAGTCAGCCTGTGACTGATGTAGCAGCCAAACTGCTAAATTTCTAATTGAAATTAAGAACCACCATATATATCACACCCAAGTTCCTCATCTTGTACAAATGCAAACTGATGCCAGGACAGTTAATCTATCAATTTCACATCTACTGAGGGCCATGCCCTTGGCTTATTCAGTGAATATGTTGGAGGTAGCTCCAGAGGTAGGTCTAAAACTCAGGATTCTAGGAGATTTTTCCACTTCTCTCAGCTTTTTCAAGGGCAAAAAGTACAGCAAAATGTCAATATCTATATGTAGCATTCAATCCTTTTTCTTTTTTTTTTTTTTGTATACTTGGGGGTTGAACTCAAGGCCTCATGCATATTTTGCAAGTGCTCTACCACTGGGCTGCACCCCCAGCCCATTTTTTATTTTTTATTTTGAGACAGGGTCTCACTGAGTTACTAAGGCTTTCCCTGACTTCAAACCTGAGATGCTCCTGCCTTTGCCTCCTGAATTGCTGGGATTATAGCATGAGCCACCATGCCTGGCACCCAATCCTTTCTTTAAGATTAGGTTTTTTAAAAATTATAATTCAAAAGTCAGTGTGTAGTAGTAACACTACTACCTTTCTTGCTTTCAAGCCTTCCTGTAAGTTCTGCTATAGAGGCTATGCAGAAGATTCTCAAATTAGATACCAAATAACCACCTCAAATAAAGATTAGTTAAATCTTCACCTTTAGCTCCCTCAACATAGCTTAAAAAAAAAAATTACCATATTTCTTTCTAAACAAATCATTTAGAGTAATGTTTTAGGCTAGTATAATTCTTCCCCCAAATTTTTGCTTCTTCTTATATTAATTTTTACTTTAACCACACATCCCACCCAATATTTGCATTTTACTACTGGACTTCCACCTGTGCTCTCGGCACTTCTTTGCTGATAATATTTTCTCTTTTAAGTTTTATCCCTCTCCCATTATAAAATATCATGTGTTTATCATAGAAAATACAAAAAAGTATTAAAAGTTTAATTGTTCATAGTGTATACCAGCCAGAGATAACCATTGCAAGTACTGTAAATGTTCTGGAGCATTCCATCACCAGAAATGTTAGCAACCATTCCATAGCTGAGACTATGTTGGAGTGGCTCTGGGTTATATCTTTTCTTCTCCTTAAATTCATGATGTATGGTTTTGTTTTACTTTTGCCATGTATGAGTTAATGTCTCCTTCATTCCTTAGTCATGTTGCCTACATTTATTTTCTATCTAAACACTCTTGCCATCTTTGGCTTTGAGCTGTCCTGTTGATTGGGCCCAATAATTTCAACCCTATCAAAGCTTTGCAACAACTTCTGTTTCCAGGTTTCCTCTCCCTGGTAAGCTTGATGCCTCTCAGGTAAAGCTATCAATGTCCCTTTCATTGGATCAATCAAGATACACTTTTCACTCTGCATCTTCTTTGATGATGGCTAAACGGGAAACACCAGCCTCTTAAATTCCACCTCTTCATTGATTTACACCACCCCCCCAACACCACCCTTTCCACTAAGGACCTTTTAAGTAGAGGATAGATAGGGATGGATTCCACATGGCTCCACATTGTCTACAATTTCTCAATACCGTTCTGAGTTTTCTTCTATTTGCCTATCACAGTGTTTCCTATTTCAGATTGTAAGCAACCAGGGGCCAGGAAATATTATTTGATTTAATTTATCAAACACTTAGCAAAATCTCTGGCTATTAGCTGAAGCTCACGACATGTTGTGGATAACACTGATTTTGCTTTGCTAGTTTTCACAGGGAGTAAAAAACACAACTAGTAAGAGACATGAGAACCTTTGGAATATGTTGTCAAGGTTTCTGCAAGGATACTAACTCACTGCTTAGAAAAATTTACTGTGAAAACCCTCCAAACTTTTAGTTTTTCAAACAAAGACGTATTTGGGGGGGGGGGGGGGGATATGATAAAACCTAAGAGAAAATAGTCATTTTGTACCAGGATATTAA
>VMDO01007977.1:32936-87408 GCA_007922755.1 Pedetes capensis
GCGGGGGTGCAACTGTCAGACCTCCTCCCTCCTTTTCTGAAATCACGATCATAAGTCACCAATCCCTATACCCAGCAAGGGGTGTGATGGAATTCAAGAGATCTCTAAAAGGAACTCGAGATGGCTGAGAAGAAAAATGGCTTGATCAAAAACTCAAACACACAAACCATGAAAAAGAGCAGACATGGAGAAAGGTGGAGCCACACACACAACACTACAGGCCATGTGGTAGGAACAGGTTGTATTTTTCCTACCAGGCATGAGGCAGTGTGGTAAAAATATTTATGCAAACTAGAGCAAATACTTGGCTATGCAAGGAGTCTTGGGTTTTCTGATTATCTGAGAAAAAAGCGGGGTATGGAAAGGTCCAAGAAGAAAGAACTTGTGGGCCAGCCACTATCCCTTCTCTACAGAGGCAGACCAGTCTTGAAAACAAATGAAAAACCTCCATAAAGCAAGTTTCTACCTATTGAGATGCAAATATCACCCCTCCTGTCACTGGGTAGCATGTGATGGGCATGAGGAACATTCCTTACCTGTCAAAAATACCAAAGTGGAGAGCAGAGACTGGAGCTTTAGGAATAAAAGAAGTAATAACTGTGAAAGTCCAGGGCGAAGTACCCACTATGGTACAAAAATAGGGAACAGATATGACCAGGCGGGTTGGGTCTCCCTACATCTCCTGTGCCTTTATTGTTCTCTAGTCTAGCACCTGCTCAGGTGACTCCCTGAAGCAGTAACTGTCCTAAGTTGAGTCAGGAGGTGGCCTTGCTTCTCCTGTACCTCAGGCATCAAAGCCCAATCCCTACTGAGAGCTAACTTTGGAAAAGGCTGGAGAAAAAGGTTCACTTACTAGATTTCCCTGGCTTCCTTTTCCCCACCACTTCCTCCAAGTCTTAGGCACAAAGGCAGGTGCCAATTTACAAGGCCGCCTTAGGCAGTGCCTGACCTGTTGCTCCCGCACAATGAAAAGGGAAGCAGGATGTTCAAAAGGCTTTTCAAGTTCTGAGGGTGAAAATGTTTCTCTCCCAGATTCCTTGATAAATCCTTCTCTTTGTGGTAAATACCTATGCACCAGTCCTACATCAAAACCGAAACCTGTCTGACTTGAATTCTACTTGCCCAATGTATAACTTTTATGAAGCCATCAGCCATTCTGAACAACCACATTTGTAATAAAGGGAAACACTTGGTGCTGTCCTACAGCCTGCCTCAGCAACACAGAAATAATTACTTTGGCCATTAAAAATTAATAAATTACAAAATGTGTGTCATTTAAATTTTTAAATCTTCCCTATACAAAAATCCCCACATTTTCTGGTCATTAATTCCTTTTTTCACTTGTTCTCCATATAGACCTGCCCTCAGACATTCTCTGGTTAGCCCTGAATTTCTTTTCTACAAAATAAAGTCACTTGGGGAAAATTAATAAATGCAAAATACAATCCTCTAATCACTTAGTATTCATCAAAGTACTCTCTCTCCACAGAAGGGAAATTATTGACTTTTTTCTCTTTAAAGGCCCACTAATATACAGACAGGAACAATAAAAAGCATCCCCAGATAATGTGTATGTAAATAAGCCTGAATCCATGCTGGCTCCATTTCAATTCTATACTCTTCCAATGCCTTTCATGGACATCCTACTGAAGGTCTAGACACGTTTCTTAAGTGTATGCTTCTCCCTTCACTAAATTCACAGTCTGCAGTCGACACAGGTCAGCCAGTCAGGCTTGGAGACTGTGGCTACAGCATCATCACAGCATAAGAATCATTTATTTAGCTTCTTCCATCCTTTTGATGTGTTGAAAGCCCAAGGGATCTTTAATCAAATTCTCAAGTTGCTGGAATCACCCATTCAAGTTTTCTCTGGCAGCTCTGCCTGGCATGAGATAGTCAAAAGACATAAGTCAACAGGATTCCACTCACCCCACTGCTCCCCACTCCCCCATGAAGCCCACAGAACTGTCTGCAATTCTTTTTCCCTCCTTCTTTTAAAACTCTTCCTCTTGGATGGTATCACACCTGCCCAATCAATCCAACCTTAGAAAAAAACCCAGCCCTGAAGGATGGTGTGGATAAAAAAAGTCAGGGCCAGGGCAGGTCTTTTCACATGCTAATTTCTGCTTATTCTAGCCATACCTGCAAACACAACCTAAACAGAAGATTTCTAATACAGGGAAAGGTAATTACACTCACAAAGGCACCTCTGTGTCAGCCAGGCACCAGGAGCCAGCAGGTCTGGGAGACGGAGGCTTAGCAGAGACTCCAGCAGTGAATGCACATTGTCTAGCACAGGAGAAAATGCCAGACTGGGGGACCCCGCAGCACTCAAGACAACAGTGGTGCACCTTGTCTGAGAAGATTATTTAATGCTCCTGGCACCTGTCGTCAGAGCCACCCCTCTTTTCCTACCTTGCAGGTTTAGAACTTATTTGGCATGTATAATTGTATATTTTGATCCTGGGGCTACCAACAATGGGCAGCATGTCACGTCTTGAGCCCTTAGCATTCCTCTTGGTTTCCCCAAGTGAGTTAACCCTTAGATACACTGCCTGACAGCATGGCTTGGGCCCAATCAAGTAATGGTTTAGTCCTCACAGTGCCTAGGACTTGACCAGGGTGAGTTTCAGTGCCTTGATGAGAAACATCACCTGTTAAGTGATTGTTATTGGTGTTAAAGCCAAATAAGCCAGCCAATAGCTGCAGACTTAGTATCAGTGTCCATGGAGTGAGCTCAATTTGAACGTCAAATGTGAGTGCCTACTATTTGGTTTCTGGTCCAAGGACTTGTAGAACATTACTTTCTCCTGAATTTCACTGGAACTCTCAAAAAATTATCTGGGCAACTTTTTTGTTTTGCTTTTTTGTAGGAAATGCCACTCGGCCAGCTCCATTGCTCTACTATTATAGCTGCTTTGCTATAACAACGTTCATCACTTCAAAGGACTGGAAACCCCACAAGTGGGCTCAGAATTTTTTTTCCACATGGTATTTCAGCATCCAAGTCACCAGGCATGTGAACCATCATAAAGTTAACTGGTAAGATGTGCCCATCTTTTCAATTGTTTTCTTTTCTGCCTCTCCTGACATTGCCTGCAGTATGTTCTAGTCCAAGTGTTTACTCTGGACATTTTAACATGCATAATTAATTTATCAGGGCTGGGATTTAGCTCAGTTGGTAGAGTGCTGCGCTGCAGTCTCTGAGGTCCCGAGTTCAATACCCAGCACCGCAAAAATGGGAGAAGGACCTGGTAATCCACTCCCAAGGCAATCCCAAAAACAGTCAGCTATTGAAAACCCTATGAGGGTTGCTATGAGTCGGATACCGACCCCACGGCACCTAACAACAACAACAACAATTAATTTATTATAGTCTTTGTTATCCTTTCCTTCCTCCTGCATATGCTCTTTAGACTACTTAAAAAGCAACCTCTGTTTCATGACTATGAATTTTAATTCTAGCTTAAAAATGTTGTTGTTGTTAGGTGTTGTAGAGTCAGTGTCCGACTCATAGTACTATGTACAATAGGTGAAACACTGTTGTCATGCTTCTCTGTTATTCATAGGGTTTTCAATGACAGATTGATTTTTTGGGGAATGGGTTGCTGGGTCCTCCTCCCAAGCATACAGTATCTGGTGTTCCCAGGAGGTCTCCTACCCCAATACTAACCAGGCCTGACCCTGCTTAGCTTCCTAGATCTGATGGGATCAGATGTCACTGTGCTACAGCTGCAGGCTAAAAAAAAATTATAAATATTAAGCACCTATAATTACCATTATACATGTGCACACATACATAGATATCCACATATTAATGAATTAAGGCAATGCTATTTAAATATTTACTATTTTCTTTGCTTTTCATTTCTGTTACATCTCCATCTGTAATCAGTTTTCTTCTATCTGAAGTACATTCTATAATTTCCTTTTATAAGGCCTTACTGGTGATATGCTTTCTGAGTTTCGCCAGTCTAAAAAAATTGTCTTTCGTTTATTCTTGTTCCTAAAATGCATTTTTACAAGATATAGAGTTCTAGGTTGAAAAGTTTTTTCCTCCATACACTGAAGATACCATTCAACTGCCTTCTATTATTTCTATTCTTAAGTTAGCTGTCAGTCAACTGTTGGCCCTTTGAAGACAACTCTGCTTTTTTCTCTGACCACGTAAGAGCTTCCTTTAGCTGGTGATGTTTGGCAGCTTTACTCTGACGCATCTAGTCAGGCTTGTTTTTATTTATCCAACACTTACACTTTGCAGCATTTCTTGAGTTATGTATTAATTGATTTCTTTAGTTCTGGAAAATCTTCAGCCATAATCTCGCCTTTCCTTCTGTTTTTCTTTTATATCTATTAGGCTATCTCATACTTTTTTCTATGTCTCAATTTCTTTGTCTCTCAGACATGCATTCTAGATAGTTTATCTTTCAGTTCACTAATCTTTTCTTCAGCTGTATAGTGATCTTTCATTTTCCTTGGACCAGTATCTATGAAAAGTCCTTGGGGTCTGGAATGAAGGTGGGTTTCTCTAGAGAAGACTTATTTTTGCTCCTATCAGTCACATAGCACTATTGATTCAAGATCATCTAAAAATAAATTCCCACCTTGATGTTTTTATAATCAGAGACCTGGACTCAGATTATCTCTGTGCCATTTTATAGCTATTTAATGTTGCATGAGGTTTTTAAAATCTCTGTACCTCAACTTCCTTACCCATAAAACATTTTTTTTACAGACACACTGAATTTAAATGCAATAATTGATATACAGAACATAGTATAATACCTATCTATAGCCATAGCACCCTGGTATCCAATCCTGCCTAATCTTAGGAGCTAAGCAGGGTCAGCCTGGTTAGTCTTTGGATAGGAGACCACCCCAGGGAACACGAGGTGCTGCAGGTGAGGGAGAAGGACCTGGCAACCACTCCCCAAATAGTCCACCATTAAAAACCCTATGAATAGCAGAGAAGCACTGACAATAGTGTCAGGCACCGCACGGTGTGCAGGAATGTTTCATTCTACTGTATACAGGATTGCCATGAGTCGGAGCCCACTCCGACTAGCAACTAGCAACAAGTATAATACCTCCCCCACATGTCTGTCATCTTGTTATATTGTGGAGGCCTGCATGTTGTTGTGATGCTGAAAGCTATGCCACCAGTATTTCAGATACCAGCAGGGTCACCCATGGTGGAAAAGTTTTAGCTGAGCTTTCAGATTATGACAGTCCAGGGAGAAGGACCCAGCAGCTCATTCCCAAAATAATTAGCCATTGAAAATCCTATGAATAGCAGAGAAGCACTGTTAAATATAGTGCTGGAAAATGAGTCCCCCAGGGTGGAAGGCATTCAAAAGATGACTGGGCAAGAGTTGCCTCCTCAAGGTAGAGTGGACCTTAATACTGGGAATGGAGTAAAGCCCCTGAGACCTCCATTTGCTGATGTGGCACCACTCAAAATGAGGAGAAACATAGTGGCTGCAACAATGGGCTCAAACATAAAAAGACTGTGTGTATAGCGCAGTGTTGGGTACTGTTTCATTGTGTTATACATAGGGTCTTTATGAGTCGACCTGACTTGACAGCACCTAACAACAAAAACAAGGTATAGTACTCAGAACAAAGGTCTTCCATACCAGGTGATGATAACTACTATTATCAATGAAAAGCACATTGTCCTACTCGAGTGGAAAATGGAAACAGCCTGTATGTTCTTTCAACAATTGGCACCTAGAAAATGACTCCTTTGTGGTTTCACACCTGCATCACAGTAGAGTTCAACATTTATCAAGCTAAGCACCAATCTTTTATTTAGTGAAAGAACTAATCCTACTAAATAAGTTTATAAGAGTTCACTAAATTGCTCACACTCCACATGGACCTTTTTGGTTGCCACAAGATATATCTCTTTAACATTACAGTCAATTAACATTGCTTAAGCCAGCTATCTTTTCCATGTATACCTTGGTCACAATTTGAAACCAGAGAATGTAAGGATGGCTTAGCAGATATAGAAATGTAGGCCATTGTTTCCGAAAAATATGGTCAGAGCACCCTATGGAGAGTCGATTAATAAGATAATTTTATATACTTTTTAACACGAAGGATAGTGTAGTAGAGTTTAAAAGTTTAGGTAAAATAAAAATGTCCTGTCTTAAATCTTGTGGGCACTTAGCAAAAAGCAATAAAATAAAAACAAAACAAACAACAGAACAAAAATTAACTTGGTAATACTGTTTGCTTCTGGAAAAACAGGTTCTCTGAAACTTGGGGCTAGTACAGTACTATTTTATTGTTTCTTTTGTATCTGAATTTTCTGTATGGCTTATTAAAATAAAATTTTAAAAGAAGTTTATGGCATTAGAATTATATGTTTATATTCCTTCATGCCATCAACACTGATCGTTTTGAAGGCTGCAACACCACACATACATCTGCATAAATCCTGTACCTAGTGGAGTACTCACACCTAACAAATATTTGGTGAATGCAAAGAATGGAAAAACATTAATTATTTGTTAATATTTTTAAGAATCATATTTTTCTCTCCTAGCTTCTTTAATAGTCTCAACTCCTTTGGGCAGTTTTATAAAAACAATATTTTTTTCAAGGTGTCTTCTTTTATTCGCTATTCCAAAGCAGCATGCCTGGCCTAAAGGAGGCTGTTGACCACAAAGCATCAGAAATTATCTAGGTCTGGGGCAGAGTGAAAGGAGCTAGGCAGAAATTTTTGCAAGGATCCCTTAGTTGACATTCTATGCTTAAACATTAATAACTAGAACATCAGGTGTTCTAGTGTACTGTGTGCTAAGCGCTATCCTATGTTCTTCACATGCATTATTCTGGTAAATCCTCACAACCCTCTTATGAATATTTTCCTGGAAGTCTAAGTCATCATGAGTGTTCTCTCTCCTAGCTGGCTCAACGTATGTTTGCATGATAGGTCAGGTTTCAGAGATGAGGTTGAGTTTGAAACCTACCCTCACCACTTGACACACAAGGACAAACTGCCTAAACCCATCAAGTCTTCCTTCTTCAGTGGTAACTTGGAGCTGAAAAAGTAATGGTATCTGCCACAGAGGCTGTCATGTGGATTAAATGATGCAAAGCATACAGAGCTTTAACCATGAGGCCCAACAGAGGATACACTCAATGAACATGAGCTCAAATGAGCTTGTGGTCACACACACACACACACACACACACACACACACACACACACACAAATTCTAAACCTGTGCCCTGTCTCTCTTTGCCTCCTCAAAATCCTGACACTGCATTTGATCTTGAAATTTCACTTTCAGATGCCTCAAATCCCTCAGTCTTCACTGAGTCTTCTTTCTCTGTGTCTACAGAAAGGTATGGCTCTCCCAATAAAATTAAAGCAAACAAACTTTATGAATGTAACAAGCAATGAATGTAACTCATTGGGAGAGTATCTGCCCAGAATGAGCCCAAGTTCTGACAGGAAGATGGAAGGAAGGAAGGAAGGAAAAAAGAAGGCAGGCCAGGCAGGCAATGTTTCAACCTTTCTTTCCCAACCCCCAAACATAATCCCTTGACTGCTTTTTCCTCTAGCATCTGTTTTCTTTCACAGTAAAGCTTTTAGGTTGAACGGCTTGTATCTGTTTGGTTTTCCTCATGTATGTTTCTGCTTCTCCCAATGCATTTACATTGATTTCTTAAAGATAATCAATTGCCTCTATCCTTAACCGATTAACACCCAAATTATGTCTTTTTGGCATATTTTTTTAAAATATGTGATTTTTTTAACCTTTCTTAGAATCTTTGTGAGCAAAGAAAAGGCAAATTTTACTTTAGTTTTTTAAAAGTGGGGGTGTCCTATAAATAGGACACTGGGTGTTAACAGTTAAGTTTTCAAAGACCTTTTCTTGCCCTTCACCTCCTTGGTCTCTCACTCACCACTCCTCCTCCCTTCTACCTCATTTCTCTATGAGCTGCCATGGCATTGCTTATTCCAGCATCCCACCTGCGGCTTTCCCAGGCCTACTTCCTGCCCTTAAGGAAGGGTGGTCTCTGAGTCCCATCATTGGTTTCTCATAGCCAGGACATCTCACCACTCCCACAAGTTCATGCAGGCATATGACGCTTACAGATCTCTAGCACTCCCTTCCCTGTGCAAGGCTCTCATCCACTCAAAACCTTCAGGAAATAAAATACTTGACAGGGGCTCAGCGGTCATCGAACTATCAGTCTTACCCCTGATCCCACCTACATTGGTCACCTAGCTAAACCGTATTAGATTTTGTGGCTTCTATTCCTCAATTATAAAAATAACAGCAGATAAAAGGTCTTTTAAAGGATTCTTACAGCTTCTCAAATATCGTGCAATTCTGAAGTTTATGTCATTATGACCCATCTAGGTGCTCAAGAGGGCTGGGATTCAGCTCAGTTGGTAGAGCGCTGCGCTGCAGTCTCTGAGGTCCTGAGTTCAATTCCCAGCACCACAAAAACGGGAGAAGGGCCTGGCAATCCACTCCCAAGGCAATCCCAAAACAGCCACTGAAAACCCTATGAGGGTCGCTATGAGTCAGATACCGACTCGGTTAACACCTAACAACAACAACAACAACAAGGTGCTCAAGCCGGAAATCTGGGCGTCATCTTCTAATCTTCCTTTACTTTCTACCATTCGACATTTCCCAGGTTTTGTGGGAATCTCAAGTATCTTTCAATTATACCCACCTAGCTATGCTATTTTTCTCACGGTGCCCTAGTCCAGGTGAATGCCATAGCCACCCTGCCCCAGGTACATTCCTTTAGTCCATTCTGCCTTGAGTTTTCCTTCCCCTCATGGTATTCTCTAGACAGAAGCCAAATTATCTTTCATGGAACACAAACTTGATCAGGCCTTTTGCTCAGTCTCTTACCTAGTTAACTGTGATTCATGACTCAAGGCCATCTCCTTCAGAAAGCCACTCTGGCTTTCCTTTCCTCCACCTCCTTCATAGCTCTGCACACCCTGACAACTCTTCTCAACTGCACACATATATTGCTTTCTACAGATCTGTGTGCTTGGTAACTGTCCCTGTGAATGGTAGAGTCCTTGTACAACCACACCTTACTAATTTATCTTTTCTCTCCAGTGCCCAGGGCAGAGCACGCTGGGAGAAAGAATGGATGATTCTGAAACTGGAAAGGGATTCTTCATATGATTGGCCCCCCTTTACATTAAACTTTCCCAATATCATATTCTTTTTGGTCATTAATCAGTAATTCACTCACTTTCTCTGCTCTAACATCCTTGTTTATAACATGAGAACGCCTGGCTTTCATCTATCATTCATTTGCTCAACAGATATTTATCAGGTGTCTACTTAACATGCTGCCTGCAGCCACACCAAGGTAAGCAGGCTCGAGCCTGGTTAGTACTTGGATGGGAGACCGCCTGGGAACACCAGGTGCTGTAGGCTTGGGAGAAGGACCTGGCAACCTGCTCCCCAAAGCAATCTGCCATTGAAAACTCTATGAAAAGCAGTAACAATACTGTTTCGCCTGTTGTACGTAGATGACTCCCAGATTTCCGGCTATGAGTTGGATATGGACAACAACAACTACTTAACATGGCAGAAAGTGCTTTTGTAGCAATGAACAAGATAGGTTCCTGCTATCAAATGTAATCTAGGTAAGGGAGACCCAGACACACAGAAAAAAATATCAGATCATGACAAGTGCCTCAGAGAACTGGAATGGGGCCTATGAGAGCAAGTGGGTGGTTGCCTTTCTGGGGTGGTATCTGTTCACCTAAGATCTATTGGGAGAGCCTTCAGCCGACAGAAGTGCAAGAGGGAATCAGCGTGTAGTATCCAGAGAAAGGAGAAAGGCAGTCAGTGTAGCTGGCAGACGGACAGATAATGAACGGTGGAGAGAAAAGAAAGGTCCACCAGGCAAGCAGTGGGGGATCTAGTCTAACTGCAGGAGGAAGCTGCTGGAAGCTTTTCCACAAGGGCCCACAGGTTTGTCATTTCCTTTTGGTTTCTGCTCAGATATCTCATTCCAGAGGCCTTCCCTGACCATGTTATTAAAGACACTCTTGCTTTGCCTTCACTCTCTCCATCTCCTTGCCCTGTCTTCTATTTCTTTAAAGTTCTTAGTACCACCTGATGTCATATATTTGTTTTCTTGATGCAAACTGTGAGCAGCAATTTGGCTTTTCACAGCCAACTCCTAAATGGCTAGAACAGCGCCAGGCACACTGTCAACTCCCAATAAAAGTGAGTGGCTTGATCTTTTTACTGTCTCCACAGTTATGCTTTTTCTGAGATAGGTTTAATCAAATTCCATCAGTTTATTAGTTTCATCCTCATAATATGTAAATACTTATAAGAATTTATATACTTATAAGAATTTATAAGAATTATTCCAGTGTCGTTGGAACGACACTGCATGTAGCTTTTCCAGCTTGGTAGCATCTTTCACTTGGTAATATGCCTTTTCCACCATGCCTCTTCAAGGTTTGATGGCTCATTTCTCTTTAGCATTGAATAATATTCCTCAGTCTGGATATACCAGTTTGTGTATCCATTCACTTACTGAAGGACATCTTGGTTGCTTCAAGGTTTAGAAAATTATGAATAAAGATGCCATAAACATTAAAAACGTGTATTGGAATAAGTTATTCTGATTTACATTTTAAATGGATCACTTGGCTGTGATCTGGCTTTGGGAGAATCAAGGTCAGAATAAAAAGACCCTGTGGAAGCTTCCACAGAGAAGACACAACCAAAAGAGGGAAGGTGAGAATGGCCACTAGGGTGGCTGTAAAACCACAGCTTGTCCCTTGGTGTTGGGAAGTAGCAAACTACATGTTGTCAAAACAATAACTGAACAACTAACTGCTTTCTTCACGTGGTGCATAAGTATGTAAAAAGAGATACTTTTAAAAGCTGATAAATGGAGGAATAATTCTTATAAGTATTTACATATTATGAGGATGAAACTGATAAACTGATGGAATTTGATTAAATCTATTAACAGTAAAGCCTGCAGCGGTAGCCCTGTGGCATCCTATCCCGTCAGATCTCAGAAGCTAAGCAGGGTTGGGCCTGGTTAGTACTTGGTTGGGAGACCGCCTGGGAACACCAGAAGCTGTAGGCTTGGGAGAAGGACTTGGCAACCCCCTCCCAAAAATTAGTCTGCCATTGAAAACCCTATGAACATCAGAGAAGCACTGACAATAGTGTTTCCCCTGTTGTACAGAGGGTCGCTATGAGTCAGATACCGACTTGACGGCACCTAACAACAACATTAACAGTAAAAATGCACATGACTTTTGATCTAACAACTTCATTGCTCAGAATTTATCCTTTCTATATACTCACAAAAATATGTCAAAATATGCACAGGTATATTCACCACAGCATTGTTTGTAATATCTCCAAATAAGGAAAAATACAAATACTAATTAGCAGGAAATTGGTCAAAACACTTTTTACTCCAGCACTACAACAAACACACACCAACAAAAAACTCTTTAAAACACTGTATATAGCTATTAAACAGATGAGACAAGACTTTTAAGATATTGTGTGTTTAGAAATATTCTATTTGTGTTAAAACACACATGCTATATTGATGCTGGTATAATTTGGAACATATAGAAATAGAGAAATTTACTTTCCTTTATATATCTTTCTGAATAATTTTATTTTTAAAAACATCACCTCTAAAATTTAAAACATTAAATTCCTTCGGATAACTATCAGAATAAACACTGATATAATGATATATCATACTGACACATCATTACTTGCTTTCAGAATGTACGGGCAACAGCTCCAGTAATTTTTTCTATATACATATATGATGGATGAACATGGACACACATTTATACATATGGATGAAAAACCTATTTGAATACTCTCTCAGAGTGAGACAAAAATGAATCCTTTGATTAGAACACAGCAGGCAGAGACCGTGTTCTTAAACCGCCTTCCCGTAGGGGCCAATATTTAATTTGTGACTACAGAATTTGAAAACTTTCTAACAATGCTTGATGGATGGAACCTATCTGTCCTTGCTTCAATGATCATGTTTCGTCTTCAAAACGAGATATGAACTGTTCCACTGCTTTCTAGTGAAGCAGCGTTTGACCTACATTAGCTGGACTAGTATTTAATGTTAAATGAAAGTTTTATGAGAGGATGGCTCCTATGGAAAATGTAACATTCAAAAGTAGATGTGTACAACCTTATTTTCTATGACAAAATTGACTTATTTTATGCTCTAGGAACTTATGCAATAAAACAAAAGATATTCAGGGAAAGAGAATTACATTTATCTATCTATCTAGTTTTTTGGGTGTTGTGTGTGGGGTGGTGCTAGGGATAGAACCTTGGTCCAACATCATGCTCACACATTCTGCACAAGCACTCTACCACTAAGCTACACCCCAGCCCCATCCTCACATATTCTTATGAAAAGTCACATGTGATGTAAACTATTGTTCTTAACTACATTATATTCAAGTGGCTCTTGCAAAAACAATTAATAATTCTGCTTTCAGTTTCAACCACCTACTTCTGGCATGTTACAAGAAATCTCTCTATAAGTTAACCATTCTAGAGGGGGGCTTTGTTTGCAAGGTTCACTATACCTGCACTAAGCCTGCAGCTGTAGCCCTGTTGCATCCGATCCCATCAGATCCCATCAGATCTCGGAAGCTAAGCAGGGTCGGGCCTGGTTAGTACCTGGATGGGAGACTGCCTGGGAACACTAGAAGCTGTAGGCTTGGGAGAAGGACCTGGCAACCCCGCCCCCCCCCCCAAAAAAAAATCAATCTGCCATTGACAACCCTATGAACAGCAGAGCACTGACAATAGTGTTTCCCCTGTTATACAGAGGGTCGCTATGAGTCGGATACTGACTCGACTGGACAGCACCTAACAACAACAGCATACCTGCACTAAACTATTTCTAACTCAGGGGAATGTGAAGTGTTTACCATATCTATTTTTTTTTCAGTTGCAAATGTATTTCTAAAGCAAGTATTCTAATTACCACCACTGGAAAGTCACAGAATAGTTAGGTATTTTGCAAGTCAATTCAGGAGAAAAACAGAAAAACTTGGTAAAGTCCAATTTAGCTGAAGGTAAGCTCAGCAGGCCTAAACACACAGACAGAACCAACACTTACCCCTCCTGTGTCCCGCATTGTAATGTTAACAGAAGTAAACAAAGGGATGCAGGGGAGGGGGAAGACAATTACCTGTCCCAACTAAAACGAAGACAGTAGTTCTCTTTTCACAGACCCACCTGGAGGGTCACATACCAGGCTTAAAAGTATAAGGTCACCCTAGCCATTTGCATTTTTCTACCCAACTAAGACTACAAACAGAGAAACACTTATTACTAAAAAGTGCTATCCTGAAACAAAATAACATGAAACTACACAGCAACGCTAAAGCTGTGACACTCTCTAAAAGGATGAGTCTTAAGCCACTAAAGTGATTTCTGACCATGGAAGGGTAGAGTAAGGTGTCCTGGGTTTGGAGACCAGGTTCACCAGACAAAGCTGGAAGCTGGGATATCATGAATGAGGATCACCCAGTGTGGTAATGCAAGCAGCCCACACCACAGAGAGGTCACATCTGTCAAAGGACAACTTTCAGGTCTCCAGGAACTTAGCTGATAGGATGCCCAGCAGGAAGGTAAGGAATGCCAGGGCACTTTCTTGCAATGAAATCAAGTTTCCAACTCAAAGCGCAAGTGACTTCACTTGGTAATTATCAATACACTAAAAACAGCATTTTGTAAGGCAGTGCCAAGCCCTGTGGAATGCCTCTGAACTAGATTAAACCACTAGACTAGTAATTAAACTAACTTTATATGGGACAGTTTCCTTGCTCAAACTTGAGCAATCCTGCTCATTTCAGGAAAGCAATTTTAGCACCAAAGTGGAAACAAGCAACTTCTGAGGCTCAATTTCAGCTCAAATACTATGGCTGGCAGCCTCTGCTCACCCAACTACAAAATTAGGATACCAACTACTTCCAAGGAGCGTTAAAGGGGATTAAGATTATGAAATAATGAGCAGATGAAAAGCACTAAGTCCCAGTGTTGTATCATCTGAAGGTAGTTTAACAGCCTGTTTCTGTATCAGCAAATAAGTTTCTACCATTTTATCCATCTAGACATTTCAATAACAGTCATTGCCATAGTACCCAAGTGCTTTTTTTACCAGACAGCCCATTGAAAGACTGCTTGGCATTTTGTCAAAATGACAAGCTGCTACATTGTGTTATAAGCTGCAAGAGCCTAAAAATTCAGAAAAGATGATTTCACTTCAAACTGATCTATGCTATGCCTCAAGACAATACTGTTTCTTACAGCGGAGTAATAAACTGGTAAACAAAATAGCTATAGAACACTGTGTTCACTGCATAGTCACTGACTGAGCATTTTAAGTATTATTTTAAAAAATCAGCATGTTTATTCCTGAATACCACATATGCCTAAATACATACATAGGGAGAGCTTTCCCCCACCTAGGTCGATCCCATTAAAGAGGGTATCATACTAGTTTTGATCCTTACAAAGGCTCAGATCATGGGGTACTCTTGCAATCACTTGACCTTAACAAGCACAGAGTACCATTTGGAGAAAGCAGATTTGCCCGATACAAACTCAGTTATGACTAATTCTGGATATTTCCTGAGGTAACCTGCAGAACTTAGGTTAGAAACAGAGTAAAAAAGTATTCCTGGGAGTAAGATCTCACAATGCTGTGCTGAATATCAAAAGAAGGCATTTAAAGGTTCTCTAAAAAGCAATATGGTAAAAGTTGTTACACGCTATAAGGATCCAGTTATACCCATTCAGGACAAACTGGAAATTTGACAGCCTCAATGTTGTATCTACAGGATAAAATTTCCAAAGATAATAATGTACATGAAGATACAAAGTGTTTCATTCTGCACAGCTTGGGGTAAAAAGGAAGATAATGGACTCTACAAAACCACATTACCAGGTGATACAAAAAAATAGATGAAGCAGTGATCAGAAAAGTGGTTTAAAATTCACCTGAATAATTTGAATAAAACATTTCTTGGTATGACTGTGTGGGAACAATATTAATCCTGTATACAGAAGGTGCCAAAAAATGTATACACATCTTGGGATGAAAGCTTTCCCTTTTGCTGTTTTAAGAATGCATTGTATGGTTGTTCTGCAAACTCCTGCATATGTGCACATTGTTTGGTAGACATCCATGGCAAGCATATACACTGTTCCAACACCATAGGAAAAGCAGCAGGACTTGTTGCTGTGTGAGGCTCCCAGATCTTCCCTTGTGCACACTGCACATCACAAACAGTACCATGTGTCTTAAACTTACCATGAATGTGTGCAATTGTTAGGCACGTTGAAGGTTCTGTTTCATACCCTTGCTTCTGTTGTGGTTGTACTTTCACAACATTCTCAAATTTCAAATACCAGTACAAAATGTTCTTGTGCCCATGGAGTGACAACTGTGCTTCTGCCATTTTCCTTGACTGTCCTGCCTGTTGAATGGTAGCGCTAGCATTCATTTGATTAATGCCATCTTTTCAGTAAACGTCATTCTACACATTCCTATGATAATTCAATACAACTTCAAAAGTAATACATAGATAACATATTTTAAAATGTGCATATATTTTTTGGTCCCTCAGTATTTCTGTCTATGTAAATAAAACTACTTTAAATACACATTTGACTTTCCCCCTGATATCCCTAAAAGTTTACTTATTCAAGTTGGTATAAAACTTTTTTTTTTTTTGAATCTTCTTATTGAAAAATGGTGAGCTCTTTTTGTTGGATAGAGTTAGAGGTGGGCACATATGCACGCAATCTTGGTATATTCCATTACAACTTTGTGGTAGAAGAGTGTGTGACTAGCAAACTTAAAGAATCCTTTAAATGTTGGTTTTGTAATCATCCTGAAAAACCATTTTCTAAATGAAAAATGGTTAAGATTTATAAGAACTAAGATGAGGCACAGATAGGGCCAGAATGTACTAGATCAGAAAATAAATTCTTGACCTCATATGGGCTTCTCTTTTTATTTTTTTGACAGTGCTGGAGATAGAACCCATGGCCATGAGCATGTTAGGTAAGTGCTCTACCATGGAGCTATATCCCTAGTCTGGGCAGCTTCTTAAATTAAGTTCAGTATAGCTATTGAAAAATGGTGCCTCATGGAGGACAGATCTGGCCTGCAGCCGTACCACCATGGTATTTAATCCTGTCAGATCTCAGAAGCTAAGCAGGGTTGGGCCTGATTAGTACTTGGATGGGAGACTGCCTGGGAACATGAGGTGCTGTAGGCTTGGGAAAAGGACTGGCAGCCTATTCCCAAAAAATAATCGGCCACTGAAAACCCTATGAATGGCAGAGAAGCACAACAATAGAGTTTCGCCTATTGTACACAGGGTCGCTGTGAGTCGGACACTGACTCGAAGGCACCTAACAACAACAACAAATCATCCAAATGAAGCTCTAGCCAATGGTGATATAAAGAGTTGCATTGAACAACTCCAGTGGGTGCCATTAAAATCTTAGACATCTTGGGTTATGTATATCTTAGGGCAGTTTTTCAGCAGATGGCAGAAAGGGGCACTTCCTAATTGGCACAAAGGTGCCCTATGAGCTCCAATGACACATCTTCTCTAGGTGTAGAAATGGGAGAAATCAATTTCATATGGAAGATAGTTACTAGGTTAGAAGGTGACAAAATGATCAAATAAATGACTAAAAGTAAAGTACCTTATAGATGCCAAAAAACCCAAGGTCTCGTACAACGGAGAGAGCGCTGACCCTCGGACCAGTGGTGATTTCTCCAGCCACCTGCAAACGAATCTTGACGATTTCTAAAGGATTTGTGAAAATCACCTGGGAGCCTCCTGCCTAGAGGGAAAAAGAAAGCATTTAGGATCAAAGCTGGGAAATGGTGGCATGGGTCTGGAAGACATGAACAACTCTTTTCAATAAAGCTCAGAATATTTTATTCTCAAGAGACTGTTGTTTCAGTTCTTGTCCCATCAATCAAAACAGTTGGTGATTACAAGTGTGAATCAAAAAGCAGTTACTGCCCAGGAATCCTTGGGAAAAGAGGTCCTACTACCTTCATGTGGAGGCTGAAAGAGGACAAGATCAGAGTGAGGCTTCTGTTGGCCTCAATACAGTCCTCATTCCAAAATGACAGGCTCCTCAGTGGTAGAGTGCTTGCCTAGAATGTGCAAGGCCTTGCGTTTGAGCCCTAGCACCAGGAGGAAAAAAAAAAGGGATTCCTTGAAGCACAAGCAACTGCCATCACAGAGTTCAAAGCCAACAATAAAACAAAAAGTGACTGGTATCCAAATAAAGAGACACAGATATGCCTCTCAGAATAGGAGGCGGCAAGAAGGACGTATGCTATGAATAATGGATTTCATGGTTCTGGCAATGATTGAAAAATTGCCAGAGATGTGTAAACATGGATGGAAAAAAATCAGGTGAATCATCAAATACAATTTTATGGAATTATTCTCATAATATTTATGTTACATAAATATAGAATTATTCTTTTCAAATAAGATAAATCATATGTCAAAGTGGTAAAAATATGCATTAAATCAATTACAGACAAAACTTTGAACAGTATGTGTTATTTCATTCCAGTAATGGCTGAGTGCCACACCTCCAAGATCATCAGTGAAATCCTTAAAGTGCACTGTACAGGAAGTTTTAAGCTAGTTATTTTGAAGCTAAGCCTATATTTATTATAAGCAATTATATTCTTTCTCAGTATACTTCAACTTTTTATTTCCTGTCACAAATATACCAAATTTTTATATCAAACTAAGATTAATATGTAGCACAATTCAGAATATTTATTATCAGTGCTGTCATCAAAGCTACAGACACAGTGCTTACATCTCACAGCTTAGTAGATGTCACCATGGTAACAGGTCTAATTTGGGTCAACATCATATGAAACTACCCTTCAGAAGATTCCCTACTCTTAGTACCATTACAAAATAGTCTGTACTAATTAAAACTAACTATAAGGATAGTCTTTGAAGTACTGTTTATAATCGCTGGAAATATGATTCAGAAACAACATAAGTATCTAACGGTAAGGGATGGATTAAGTGAAGTTAAGTATGTTCACGCGTTGAAATGCTGTGTAGTCAATAAAAATATTGTTGAAAAATGTTCAATATATACAGTTGGGTAGAAATTATCACATTTAAATGCATATACACTTTTCTTCAAAATACCCTACCACCATACAGAAGATATATACCAAAGTAGTGTTTTGGAGGTGGTAAAATTACAAGTACTTTGTTTTTGCTTTTTGCTATACTATTAATTTTTTTCTACATAGGCCATGTGTTACTTCTATAAAGAAAAACACACATTTGTGTGGAACATATATATGTGTGTGTATGTGTATGTATATATGTATATCTCAATGTAAACAAAAAAAATCAGAGAAAAACATTCATTTACTAACTCACCCACTTGTTCTTAAAAACAGATCAGGGTTGTCCCTCTCTCCACATTTAGAGGGCAACAGTACTGTATGTTTGGATGGTCACAACTACCTCGCCTTGTCTGCTTCTACCGTGTTTTGCCCATAACATTCGAAGGCAGTGGGCCAAACAAGATTGGTAACAACTACCTGCGTTGGATTTATTGAAGGGTCCCAGTAAAGGCCTCACAAAGTAGGAAGCAGAGACGGAGATGACAGACCCTCGGGCTGGTGTGTCCCTGTCCACACAAAGACATCCTGTTCCCTGTTCTACTCAGAACAGCTGTGCTGTGCTCATGTCCTCCTGCTACCTATAGGTGCATGAAAGAACAATCCCCTGCCTGTCTCCAGCTCTTGAGTGCTCTGTGGTGCAACATGGAAGGAGCTGTTGAAGGCTGGCAGAATGAAGAGATGAAATGGACTTAGCCTAGTAACCATGCTGCGCACACAGGAAGGATTCTCTTTGTGCTTCTGGAGCAGAGAGCTCTTCAGATGAAAATGAAAATGATATCAAGTAACTTACTAAAACAAAGAGAATAAGGCTTAGAATAAAGGCTCCGTATATAGATCAGCGGTAGAGCACTTGCCTTGCATGCTTAGGGACTTTGGTTCTATCTCTAGCACTGGAAGGAGAAAGGAAGGACGGACTGAAGGACAGACTGCTTTATGGGGCAGAATTACTGAGATACATTCACTGAGATGAAATTAACCTGAGAGCTTATTTCTCAAAGCTCAAATGAGGTTAAGATCATCTCTAACACAGTAAAATGAAAAATCACCAGAAATCATGATATTCCTGAAGACAAAAGAGGAATGCTGTGCATTCTCATCTCAGTACTGCTAACAGTGGGTGACAAAATAGCTGAGTATCCCTTGTGAGGATCCAGCCTCAGCTGTCCTACCTGTCAAACCATCTTATTTTCTATTGAAAGCAAAGGGGCAGTGAACATCCAGCAGCCAGTTGGCTTCTCAAGACAGCAGTTCCTCCACACATGTGAGTTTCTTCTCTTCTTCTAAGGTGGTAGTTCTCCCTGGCTGCATGTCATAATCACTTGCAGAGTTTGTAAAAAAGTAGTGACTTCTGGATCCCACCCCAGACAATTAAATAAGAAGTTCTACATTTGTTCTTGGTAAAAATTTTCCTATGTAATTATGTACATGGAAGGTTGAGGATCCCTTCACTCCGCCTCTTTAGGATCCTTGCCAACTCTGAGTTGGTTTATTAGACCTCCATAAAGCTATGGTTTCTAAAACCAGTCTCCTACATTATTTCAGGGAGTACCTTTTGTTTTACTTCTGATCTCATAAACAAGTGGTGCCATTATCAAAGATACAATTTATAGGTACAAAATTGTTGTATTCTATCTTTTTCTAATACCTATGAAAGTTAATATATCTGATAAACTATGAATTTATACTCAGCTCTCTGACTCTAAGCCAACCAACCCAACAAATACAAATTCTTTCAGAATAGCAAAGCAAGTTCTCATCACTAAGGATGATACAAGAGACAAATGCACTTCAGAAAGCTACAAGAAACATATGTATAAGGAAGAACCATAACCTCTGATGGACTCAGAAAGAAAGAACCTATAGACTCAAACTGGCACATTGCAAAGGTGTTGAAGACAAAACTGGTCCTTTGGAGTCAGGATGGAAGGAAATGAGAGACTGCGAGACTCTGAGGCACCGAGAGAAGATGTTTATCATCAGATGCACAGTGTCTGGGTATCACCACAGCTTGATCACTGAGCAGCCGCTGCCTGCTGCTCTTCCAACTCCTGTTCTATTCTCTGTTCACAGTACCTTTGCCATGTTCCTCCTTTGCAGAGATCAAAGATAGGCGAATGGGCAAACAATGAACAGGAACGCCTATTGTGCACAATGTCTTTGTGTCCCTCATCACTTGAGACCTCTGGCTGTGTGAAGATACTAGCTTTTTTGTGTGGGTGATTTTGTCACAAATCATTTCCCTAAGACTTTCTGGAGTCTGTGGCAAATAGGAGAGAGGGAGATTTTCCATATGGAACTCAGTGGTGGCACTGACTTTTTTACATGTTTCCTACTATAGCCTTTGTTAGTAACATCTAAGAAAGAAGCACAGACATTTATTACAGACTCACTTCTGCTAAGTGTTCATTCACATATTTGTTTTCCAAATATTTATAAGCAAATCAGTTCAGAGTTTGTCCAAGGAACTGCAAGAACACAAGATGAGTGAGAAAACCTTCCTGCCCTCAGGGATCTTGAAGTAAGGATAGTGGTAATGGATATTCATTAACACCCATAATGGGTTGCTTGTGTATTGCTCTGGATATATTATGTATCCTCAGCCCATTCAAGAGGTGCTTTTTCCAGATCTTACATAAAAGTAAACTGAAACACAGAAAGAATGAAGCAATTGTTATGGAGTGAACTCCACCAAAAGTCATAGGTAACTATGATTAACCCCCTGAGACATTTGGTCTCCCCCACCCCTGCTCTGGAATATGATTTCATGTATTTGGAAACTGGACCTTCCAGAAAGAAATTAAGTTAAAATGAAGGCTTTAAGGTTGGCCTTAATCCAATCTCACTGGTATGCTTATGAGCAGAGGAAATTTAACAAAGACATGTAAGAGTGCAGAGAAAAGACCATGTAAGGACACAGGGAGAGGGCAGTCATTAGTAAGGCAAGCAGGGAGGCCTCAGAGAAATCAAACCTGCCAACACCTTCATCTTGGACTTCCAGCCTCCAGAAATGTGAGAAAAGAAATTTTTGTGGTTAAAACCACTCAGTCTGTGGTATTTCATTTTGGCAGTCCAGCAAACTAAAATAGCAGTTTGCCCAGGGCCATACACAAGAAGCAGGGGAAAGGATTTTCTATGGAGATAAACAGCTATGTGACTCACAAATACAGGTAAGGACATATAAGAAAAGATAATTATCACATATGATAAGAGGTAAGGTTTAGATGAACTGGGATGACAGCTCAAAGGAGGGCAAGACTTCGTCCCGTTGGGATTTTCTGGGAAGTGATAAAGCACAGAAGGTAACATGGTAGCTGGCAACTAAAATGGGCTGAAGATTTAGATGGTCTAGGTAGAAATAGCAGAAAAGCAATGACAAGGGTGTGCAATACTTACATGAGTAACAGATCCAGCACCATGTCTGTTAGCGAAATTTTAGCAAGGATGATAACTATGATGAAATTTGCATCATCATTTATTGAGCAACTACTATGTGGTAAGAGTTTATAAGCATTTTGGGGGCGGATTTGTCTTCATAATATCATAAAGCAGACAATAATATTAAGAGGTGTTTTTTGTTTGTTCGGTTTTTCAGTACTTGGGGGTTGAACAGAGGGCTTTGCAAATGTTCTACCACTGGGCTGCACTCCAAACCCATTTTTTATTTTTTATCTTGAGACAAGGTCTCAGTAAATTACACAGACTGCCTCTGGCCTTGAATCTGGGATCCTCCTGCTTCTACCTCTCAAATCGCTGGGATTACAGGCATGAACCACTGCCCAGAACCAATATCCTGTTTTTATAAGTGAACAAACTAAGGCTGAAAAGAGTAAAGGAAGTTAGTTAACTTGCCTGGGGTTGTACACTAGGAAGGTAAGGCTTGGATTCTAAGCTTTTGCTGCTGGATATTAGAGCCTGAGCACTTATTTACATTTCTTATCAAGGCAGCAGGAAGGAACTGACTGCAGCCCTTGTTGTAGATGGGAAAGGAAGGGGAATTGAAAGAGGATGGCTGAAAATGAAGCAGCTGGACTAAATCACAGAAGGCACAGGGCACTATCCTGAGGAACAGGGTTGCACACTGGATGTGGTGCAAGTGAGCTTGTGTGGGAAGAAAGCTGGGAACATTGCTTAGGAGCTACTGGGTAGTTTGTGGAGTAGCTATGCCTGAAAAAAAGCCATCTAGGCAGCCAAAGTGAGCCTGCTTAGTGCTTACTAGAAGGAGAGGCCTGAGGCAGGGATAACAATTAGGGTTTTAGCAAACTTAGTGAGACACAAAAGGCCACAATTAGAACAATTACACCCGTAATGAGGTAAGAGGTGGTGGGTGGATAGTTGATGTAATAGAGACAGACAGGGTTTGGCTGCAAAATGTAGGGTAACGTCAAAGGAAGGATCCAAATTTTTGCATCTGTTTCGCAGGAATGAGAGGGTTATTAAGAGAAATATGACACAGAAGGTAAGGAAGGGCAAGGCAAGAGATAAGAATGGAGGTGCAGATGACAACATACTCCATTCAAAACTGAAGGCAAGAGCTTGCACAATGTGGGAGGAAGAAGAAAGTAAGTGTGGTGAGAGACCTAAGAAATGATGAGAAACTTCTGCTACATAGTTGTTGTTGTTAGGTGCCCTCCAGTCGTGTCTGACTCATAGTGACCCTTACAGGGTTTTCAATGGCTGACTGTCTCAGGATTGCCAAGTCCTTCTCCCATTTTTGTGGTGCTGGGAATCAAACTCAGGACTTCAGAGACTGCAGAGCAGCGCTCTACCAACTGAGCTAAATCCCAACCCCTGCTACATAGTAGTGTCATGGTAATTTAATTATAGAAGTCAAGAAAGGAGCTTGCAGAAGAGAAAAGGTGAAATGGTCAACAATGTCTGCTGACTCAGGGAGGCAAAGTCCAGCACACAAGCTGACTGGCAATGGGAAAGCAGATGCTGACGAATTAGAAAGGTGTGTAGTCAGTACTGTTGGAGGGACAGAAAATGAGAAAATGATTGCTATTTATGAGAGCAAGCAAGGGACAATGAAAACTTATTTAGGGTAATTAAAGAGAAAAGATCTGGAGGGACGAGAGGGAAGAGACAAATCAGCTAGGGATGATTATTCTTTGATCAAGCAAAATATTTTAAGTTCCAAATGCAGGAGAAGGAAGAAAAGGAGGAGGAGGAGAAGGAGGAGAAAGAGGAAGGGGAAAAATGAAAACTTTGCTTTCATTACATACAGAGTTGTGGGATAATTTTGTTACAGGGCAGAAACTGACAATTGGTAGTTGTCCTTACTATTTATGCTTTGAAGGTAATAACAGAATCAAGTGGGTAAGATTTGGCACAAAGAGACACAACTGAAGTTCTGATTCATAAATGAAGAAACAGAACCCTTTGGAATTAATGACAGAATGCCATAATATTCTGGCTCTCTACAACAAGTTATGGTGAAGTTAGTGTGATTTGCAACACAGGAGATGAAGTAGTTAATGCTATCTAAAGATGAGTCCACAGGCAACTGCTCATGCACACTGTTGCTCAATTCAGCACAAACACACTGGATGGCACAGTAGCTCAGGGTTCTATCTCTGGTTCCTGGGAACCCAGAGCCACAGGCAGCCCAAAAGTAGTGGCCTGATCAAGAGTCCACTATATACACACCACTATAGATGAAGAATGACTAAGTTCAGTGCCATGTGGATTCTTATCCAGGCTATTACCAGGTACTGAACAAGAACATCTGACTATTCATTCCTACTGAATATTAGCATCAATATGAAAGAAAAAATTTGTAGCGTTTTTAAGATGAACCTGAGACTCAAAAACAGCATATATCTTTACAGGACAAAGAACTAGTACAACAAAAAGAACTTACACATTAACTTTACACTAAACAGTTGGCACCTGCAGCTGTACCACTGTGCCATCTGATCCTGTCAGATCTTGGAAGCTAAGCAGGGTCAGATCTAGTTAGTACTTGGATGGGAGACCTCCGGGGAACATAAGATGCTGTAAGCTTGGGAGAAGGACCCAGCAACCCACTCCCCCAAAACAATCAGCCATTGAAAACCCTATGAATAGCAGAGAAGTACTAACAATAGTGTTTTGCCTGTTGTGTGTAGGGTCACTATGAGTCAGACATGGACTTGACAGCACCTAACAACAACAAACAAGTGGCATTAAGTAAGGAATAACAACATGAAGTGTATAGAACAAAAATGAACAAAACAACAACAGGGTCTTCTTTTTTGAGACAAAAGATTTGAACATTAAAGAAACAAATATTGTTATTAGGGAGATTCTGTGTTGTAAAGATTTCAATTTGCCTATAAGTTAATTTAAAATGCAAACATTGTAAAACTGTCAATTTCCTTCAAATGAATATAACTTTCTGTATTTGTCAGCTGTTGTTGCAGTAGCAGAAAAACCAATATAAACAAACTTATGGAGGAAAAGGCTTGTTGGAAGCTCACAGTTAGAGGTTCAGTCCACAACAGCAGCAGGGCAGACATGGTGGTGGTGGTAGTGGCAACAGGGCCTGTGTCAAATGACCTCATGACATCACTGGGCAGGAGGCAGGGAGAGTATCTAAGGCCATGGGTCTCAGTAAAAAACCTCTAAAGGCTTGCGCCCATTGACTCACTTCCACAAAGCTGGATCCTGGCTCCCAAAGTTTCCACAGCCTCCGCAAAGAGCACCATTAGCTGGGGACCAAATATTAAAGCACATGGCTTTTGAGAGACATTTTATATTCAAACCATGGCATTGTCAAATACAAAGGTAGTTGTTTTTTGTTTGCTTTTTTGTTTAAAAAATTAAACATTCAAAGCAATTTTCCTAAACAAAATCCCAATGTGGTTTTCTGAAGATGTTTAAAGTCAGAAACACTCTGAACAAGAAGCCATATGGAAAATTTAGTGTTAATACACATTCACACACATTTATGTTGTCAGAAAAAATTTAAAGTGCAGCACAAGTCTAGATAAATGAAAAGATCCAAATATGGAGGGGCACTGGGTACCTTGAAAAGGTACATAAGAAGACTACTGGAAAACATGGCCAATGGTACAGTGCAGCAACGTGGGTCTGCGGCTGGGAAACCCTCTCTGCCCACCACAAAGCCTGCTGACTCCTTAATGAGTCACTATGATTTGGTAATCATCTTTCTTTAAAAAGGAGTGACTAATGGACTGATTTCGATGCATCTCAGCATCATTCCCACAGACTGGGCTGAGGAACCAAGCTCATTAGTTTTTCTGGGATAGTCTCTAGTTTCTATTGAATCTTGCTTCCTAGTGTTTTCATTCTTTTTCTCTTTATATTTATAGAGTATGCAGTTAACCAAGGGATCCTCTGTGCTGGGAGAGTTCAAAAGACTGAAAGTACACTAGTACAAGGAAGCAAGAACTCTACCATTGTGCTACATCTCTAGCCCTTGAGGTGCAGGGAGTTTGAGACTATTTGTCAAGAAAAACTGTCTGCCAGTGTGACCAGAAATAAGATACAGTTACTATACTTTGAGTGACAATGGCCTGCAAACCCTTTCTCTTCTTCCCTCCTCATTTCTCCTTAGGAAGCCAGAGCAGGTCAGTTCTCAAGCACTTTCAATGTAACAGGCACTGTGCTAAACCCTTCACAGACATTATGTCCTTCATTCCTCAAGTCAGGCTGTCACAGGCTGCATTATCCTTGCCTTTCTGGAGATGAAGAAACAGAAGAGCAGAATGCTGTCCAAGGCAGGGACAGATCTGAACCCAGACTGGCCTGATTTCATACCCAAATTTGGAACTTTTATGCTAATGTGCCAATTGTCAAAGAAACTGAGCTTTGAAACAGATTCATTTTCAGTTTTTCTTTCTTGTTAGAATACAGTATTTGCCTACATGTTTGGTTAATCTTATCATCTGGACTAGAATCCTGTGACTTACTAAGCCTCTGCCTAGGAGAAAAATGATTCAGAGACACTAAAGTACACAAAGGAATATGGAGGAGAGATGCTTCTCTATGTAAATGTACTTGATTTTCACCAGATGCACCAAAATTTTCTTTGTAGATTACAAGTCATGAGGATGCCAGACTAGGGGCATTAAAACCTCAAATCATGTCGAGTTTGAAGTCTTAAGGCATACTTTAGATTTGGAAGTGTACTAGCGACAATTCTAATCTTATTCAAATGGGCTTACAAAATGATTATACTGGTATAGGTTTTACCTAAATACAGCAGTGGTTCAAGACAGGAGTGATCAATGCCTCAACTCCTTACGTACAAACCAAAGTTCACATCTCCATATGATAGCTCTGGCTATTGTGATTCCTATCCAAAGTACATGATCTTCACAAATTCAGCTTTGTGTCCAGGGGAGCTGAGAGCAACTAGAAAGGGAAATGGGACTGTGGAAGCCACAACTATGTCAGCATGAAGCCCAAGCACCACCAGTCTCAAATGAATAGGGCTCTATCCACACAAAGCATCATCATTTCCAAAATGCTCTAATTTTTCACATGAAATGGTCTTCATGGCTCAAAGTCAAATTATAGGTATTTTTCTTTTAATACCCCTTCTCTCTGAAATGGGTTGGATAGTCTGCAAAGAACCTGAAATGTGGCTTCTATCACAGCTTTTTTCAGTCAATGCCCACATGTTTCTGTTAGCTTAATATCTCCTCCTCTTCCTCAAAACTTGGCAACCCAAATTCCTCTTGCTGTGTTACATTATGGTTTACTTCAGTGTTGACATGTCTGATTCTGTCTAGGGAAGTCTACAGTAGGAAGTGATGCAGCTATTTTAAACAGAATTTCAAGATAACAAATATTTAGAAAGGCAACATAATCCTAAAATATGACTCCAAGAACAATGACCTCCACTAAATTGATAATCTTTAAGTCCAACAGGTAGGCACAAGTAGGTTGTAGAGTTACATGTACATTAAAAATGGCTTGTTAAGGCCATTGCTTATTATCATAACTACAGGAAATAGCAACAGCCCAGGTGCATTACATCTACAGGATTGGTTTAGGAGCTCTAGTTCCTTTTTCTCCACAATGCATTTTCTTTCACCTGTATGAACAAAACAAGCCTTTTTTCAATGCTTCTTTATTAACTGAGACAGGGTTCCTGAACACTCTTTCTTGGGACCTGAGAGGTCAAATAAAAAATAACTCAAGATGAAAAAGCATGCCTTCTTATGATTTTTTTCCCCAAAACCATTCTAGTCAATAGTCCTGAAAATGTTCTTGCATTTAAAAGCAAAGCTGTTGTCACTCTGTTGTGTATAGCAAACATGGCAGTGTATTTTTTAACATAGTGTAATTTCTGCTATGTTCTTAGCTAAAGGCATTAACTATAACTATAATTTAATCATTTTTCTTTAATTTGAATTCACATGGTAGATACTTATAGCTACTTAAAAAATTAAGTAGTAAAATGTATATGAAGAATATGTATCTTGATATTTTAATTATGCTCAATTGAACGTACTTAGATTTAAAGTGCTTTTCACAAATGACATGTTCTAAGAATATCTAATTGCACACTGACATTCTAAAATATGTGCTTACATGTGTCAAAAATAGATTAATATGAAGTTACAGAATATGACTTTTTTCCCCACTAAAACTCAAATACATTATTTTGATTATTTGGATACAAACAAAATTGCAACTACAAATAAGGTCTACACTAGCAAATGCCTATTGATGTGTGTTACATTAGAATGAATACACAGGCCGGGCGCGGTGGTGCACACCTGTAATCTTGGAGGCTTGGGAGGTAGAGGCAGGAGGATCACAAGTTTGAGACCAGAGGCAGTCAGCATAATTTAGCGAGACCCTGTCTCAAAAAGTAAAAAAGGACTGAGGGTGCAGCTCAGTGATCCAGCACTTGCAAAGCATGCAAGTGTGAGGCCCTGTGTTCAACCCCTAGTACCGCCAAAAAAAAAAAAAAAAAAAAAAAAAAAAGAATGAATACACAGGAGCTGGTGCAGTGGAGCATTCCTATAATCCCAATGACTCAGGAGGTGGAGGCAGGAGGATGGCAAGTTTAAGGTCAGAGGCAGCCTGCATAACTTAGCAAGAGCCTGACTCAAGATAAAAAATAAAAAATGGGAAAGGGGGTGCAGCCCCATGCTAGAGCACTTGTAAAGTAGGTGTAAGGCCCAGGGTTCAACCCCCTAGTAGAAAGAAAGAAAGAAAGAAAGAAAGAGAGAGACGGCGGGGGGGGGGGGGGGGGGGAGGAGATGTAATAATATTTGATACTTGAATAAATTGAAAGTTTAAGAAATCTAAGCTTCAGTATGTTTTCCATTTATTTTTACTAACTCAATGTTAAATGGAGACATCAAAATAAATTGATGTAGCACAAGTATTATAGCTGTATATAAAGATCACAGGTACAAAACAGATATTCAGCAAATAGCAGTGGATGGGTTAAATTAACACACATTTCCCAGTAGCCATCAATCATTGTTCACAAGTACTGAAGGCAGGCATTCAGTTACCTCCTAGAGAAACTGACACAAGGCAGCTTGAGGTTGAAGGCCATTCACTCTATCTGGCTCTGAAGGGAAGTGTGCTGGGCCCTGTGCCCTCACAAGAAACATCATCACCCTCCCGCCATCAGGAACTTAAGTCTTTATTCCAAGTGGAGAAAAGTACCTTTTCTTAAACTCTGCTTGTTATGGGCTGGACTGTATCCCTCCAAAATCCATACGTGTGTGGGGAAGGACAAGGGCTGGGCTGAGGTGTACCTTGCCCATGTATGGGCCTCTCAGGTTTAGCACACTAAGCCTACTTGTCTGTGGCCTGAGGCACACCCAGTCACATAGGCCCATGTGATGGGACGGTAGCCATTGCCAACCTTGTTTGTCTGCACATACTCTCCTGCCTGTTTCGTCTTTTCTCGGGCTTGCCTAGGGCATGTCCCAGACTTGCCTGAGACATGCCCGGGCTTTATTGGGCGATCTAATTCAACAAGTACACTGATTGGTGCTCGATACATAGCGCAATTTGCAATACCTTCTTATTTTTGCTTTATACCAATTGCTATATAACCTGAGCCTCTCCTTAAAATAAATGGATTTGACTCTCTGAGGCTGTCCCAGGAGTGTGCCCTTCAGAGCCTCTGTGCTCCACCCTCTTTGGCTGTTTTCGGTGTCCCCCCCACATGGAGGCCCAACATATGTGTAAGTCCTAATTCCATGTATCTCAGAATGAGACTATGTTTTAAGATAGGGCTTTTAAAGAGGGAATTAAAGTAAAATTCAGTCATTAGGATTGGTCCTACTTCTTTATGATTGATATCCTTATAGAAGAGATTAAGAGACAGCTAACATACAGACTGGGCTGGGATTTAGTTCAGTTGGTAGAGCTCCACTCTGCAGTCTCTGAGGTCCCGGGTTTGATTCCCAGCATGACAAAAATGGGAGAAGAACGTGGCAGTCCATTCCTAAGGCAATCCTGAAACAATTAGCCATTGAAAACCCTATGAGGGCCACTATGAGTTGGACATAGCTTGATGGCACCTAACAACATACAGACTGAGGGTGACCACGTGAGGACACAGAAAGGAGGCAGTCACCTGCACGCAAAGGAGCGAAGGTTTAGTAGAAAGCAAACCTGCCAACATCTCAGTCTTTGGTCCTCTAGTCTTTAGAACTGTGAGGAAATAAACTGTTGTTTAAGCCACTTGATTTGTGGCTATTCTCTTATGGCAGTGCAAACAAACTAAATACTAAGACTATCCAACTAAATACACATCTCTGAATGCCAAGAAAAATAGGATTTTTCTCCTTTGAATTGGTATGAAAATTAACCTCCTAAATAAAAACTTTAACTAGATTTTTAACAAAACTTTGAAAAATGAATAAAGTAGATTTGGACCATTTAATTGATTCTGAGACAGATATAGAACGGAAATGTCCTAGTATTAATTTTTCAACCATATGGTAAGGCAGAGAAGTGATATTCTGATTACTTGTTTTACAAATACGAAGTTTAATATTTTCAGTTTCATGGGGTTTTAACAGTCCTATAGAAGCCTGGCCAAGAGACCAACGTGGAATCTATTTGACTGACATTAAAAAGCAATTGAGTTACAGACCTGTCTAATATGTTAACATTTGGGTTCTGCCTGTTATACATGTCTATTTTGACTACTATCACCAGAATCATTTAATGCTTTACAGACCTTCAACGTCTAAAGTACCTTAATGGTAGGAAAGCTGTGGTCCAATCTTTCTTCATATTTTCATATCATAACAAATCTCTCCCCTATTTACTAGAAACCAGGAATGTTTGTTCAATGTCTGAAGTGTGTTGAATCAAATATTCTGAGACTTTCCAAAGAGAGGAGGAGGAGGAGGAAAACAGAAAGGAGGTGTGTGGAAGGCTGAGTGGCTGTTATGAAAGTTGTACTTCCCCCTGATAAGATGATGTTTCTAAGTCTCCAAAAGCAGCTCTTAGCCTAGGGTACCCTTAAATGTCTTCGTTTGTTCAGGCTGTTATAACAAAGTATCATATAACTGAGCAGCATATAAACCAACATAAATTTATTTCTCAGCATTCTAGATACTGGAAGTCCAAGATCAAGGTGCCAGCATGGTTGACATCTGTGAGGGACTTCTTCCCGGTACACAGATGCTATCTTCTTGCTGTGTCCTCACATGGCAGAAGAGAAGGGGGAGATCTCTGGAGTCCCTTTTCTAAAGGCACTAATCCCATTCATGAGGGGTTTTGCCCTCATGACCTAAATCACTACTCAAAGGCTCTACCTCCTGATATCATGCTGGATGCTAAATCTCTACATGTGAACTGTGTATGTGTATGTGTGTATGTGTGTGTGTGGGGGGGACAGTAAATCTATAGCTTTCAAAAACTCTTAGTAGATCAGGTATTTCTTTTATTTTTGTCTTCAGTCCAAACAGGAGCCATCTGGAGAAAGAGCTTCTGGCTGAGACAGCTAGGCTGTAGAACTCAGTTCCAGGCCAAGGCCTTAGTCTCATCCCCCAAATCCTTTTTTGGGTGAACTTTGATAGAGTCACTTCTTCAGCCTCTCAGAAATTTCCAAATTTGGATATTTCCATGGTTAACATTTTTTGCTATTTTTTAAAGCCTCTCTTTTATATGATTCCTTCATGGTTTCAGACATGATAATTCCACATGTTAACCATTCAATAAAATCCTTCCTACTTAAAACATAAGCCATAATAAATAAACTATACCAAATGCCCCATATTATTACTTCACCCTGTTCTTAAGGTCCTGAATATATGTCGAGGTTATTTGTCACTTTTAGAAATGAAGTCAAGTAAACTATATAGGTACTCTTCAAAGGTTGGCTCTCTTACTGACTGCTCATGAATACTCTCTTGTGAAACAATCTGGATATGTAGATATGTGGGCATAGGTACACCTACTCTTCAAAGTCTTCCCATCCCTTCACCTGCCCTCCCTAGAGTTAATGCTGTTCCCTGGCCCTCTGTCTCGGAGTTAACAGAACGTGATACATGAAGAGATTTCTCTTCTTTTCCATTACTCTTATCACCATCACTGTCTAGTCAAACATTTATTCATTCACTAGATATTTTTAAAGCATCTCTCCTATGTCAGGCACAGAACTACAAGAGTGGAATGGGGGATGTCTCTTCAGTGTTTAGATGTCCCAGTTCAATCAGTATTTACCCAAAGTCCAAAGGATACAATTAGTTGTCAATATACAGTTACAAAAGAAGATATTCTCAGATGATGATGCAGTGACTATTTTTGACAGAGACATCAGGTCATTTACCACACTTGATACAGTCTCTAAGGCTTCGAGTCAAGAGTTGCCAGATAGGGATAAAGTGAAAATACAAATTACGAAAATTTATGTCTGGCATATGAAAGACTCTGGGTTTGATATTCAGCATTATGAAAAAAGAAGAAAAATCTGTAATATGGTTTTAGATTTTTTTGAAGGAATACACAAAAAAATTTCTCCCATGAGATAGTCCAAATAATAAAAAAATTTTTAAATAATGTAAGCCACTATTAAATTTTCATTGAACTACAAGTGGGTTATAAAGATATAAGCATTAAAATAAACAAATGAACAAATAACCAAAAATTTATTTCCATAGTATCATGTCAATTACTTGACATGTACCACAGGAACAATTTTAGAGAAATTCACCTTCATGACTGAGCCTCACATCATTCTATATTAACAAGGAGGATATGTGCAGAGACTTGTAGGGTGAAATAAAAATTCTGCCTTAAGAAAACTACACTGTGAAGCTACTTCTCTACGGGAAAATCTGGGAAGTGAAAGATCACAAAAGTAGGACTTAACTCCACTTTGGGCAATCTGCCTTACTAGCTCTGCCAGAGCCTAGGTGTTCATAAGGAAATTTTCTCACTGGTTTGACATGATTGGTTCTGAAATCTCAAGGGATTTCAAGCTCAATCATAAGGAATGTGGCTTTGACTATATTTTATGATGGAAGCGCACACACTGTTATTCAGAATTACTTACAGAATTCAGAGATAAAAACAAAATAGTACAAGAAGGGTTTGAAGGCATTTATAGATGGTGGAAAAAACGGAACTGTTTGAGCATAATTATTTGCCGTTAGGTGAGGTCATGACTCAAGGCTCTTCTTGGCCTTTCACCCAATATAAAGTTTGCCAATCAAATTCCCTCTGTCAATTAAATGAAAACAGAAGACAACTGAGCAAGTTTTGCTAATTATCAGAGCAGGGGCAGAGGATGAAAAGAGGTTGAAAGTTCATACTGTAGAGAAGCCAGTTGGTGAACAAGATGAAGGGAATTCTTGAGGAAGTTAACACCATGAAGAGAAGAAAGGGACCAGCAGAGGAAAAAGATGTGTGGAGAGAGGCACAGTCACTGTAAGAGAGACCAAGAAGGCCAGCGGCAGAAAATGGAGGGAGCAAGCTGTTCACCGAGCTGCCTCAAGCCTCAAGCCTCAAGAGCCTTCAGCCTCATTTCATGACACCCTGGAGGCAAACCTTCATTTGTTATTATGCCCTGTAAGCACAGAAATGTGGAGCAGAGTAGCAGGTTCAAAATCCACAATAAACCTGCAGAAGACCTGCGACGGGCTCTGAAGCCTTCACGAGACAGAAGCCACGAGGATGCTCCCATCCCACAACACTGCTTACTAAATCCTCTGTGGCTGAAAGATTGCTATCCTGTTAAGGAATGGAGTAATTTTTTTTTTTTTTTCCTTTTGAGTCTGGGCTGGCCTAACTGGCTCATCTGACTAACAGAAGGCAGTGAATGGACAAGCTATAAGCTATCTTGTCACTCTGCCCAGGACTTTAAAGATGTCTGTCCTAGGGAGGTTCCCTTTCAGAATCAAGCTCCCAAGGTTTGTGAAGTCCAAACTACACAGAGGAGACATAGGAGGTGCTCTGGACAACATCCCCAGCTGCTGGCATCTGACAACAAACTCCGTGACCACCCACATGAGTGGCTTGGATATCCACCTCAGGTAAGCTTTTAGATGATTCCAGCCCCAGCTGCCATCTGCCCATAACCATGCGGAGATCCCAAATGGGAACCTCTCAGCTGGAACTAGGCAACCCAGGGAGCTATAAGAGGTGAAAATAATATATTGTTGTTTGAAGGCTTTAGGTTCTAAAATGATGTGTTATGCATCGGTAGATAATGAGAATATCTTTTCTCCTCAGTGCTGCAGAAATACTAAAACCATTCCCATCAGAAGGCAAGCCCTGGGACCAGCATGGATTAGGATGAAATTAAAGCCACATCTATCCTGGATGATGCTCTGTTACCCAGCAAATGAAACCAACTGGTAAAGACATGATAAGTAAACTTATAAAGAAGATTAAGGGCTGGAGGTTTAGCTCAGAGGTAGAGCACTTGCCTTGTTGCTAGATGTCGTCGAGTTGGTATCCAACTCGACCCTATGTACAACAGGCAAAACACTACTGTCAGTGCTTCTCTGCTATTCATAGGGTTTTCAATGGCAGATTGATTTTTGGGTGGGGGTTGCCAGGTCCATCTCCCAAGCCTACAGCAAGCACGTGGTGTTCCTAGGTGGCCTCCCATCCAAGTACTAACCAGGCATGACCCTGCTTAGTCTCTGCGATCTGACAGGATCAGATGCTACAGTGATATGGCTATACACTGAGCACTTGCCTAGCATGTATGATTCCCTGGGTTCAATTCCCAGCACTACAGATATGAAATGATCAGAGAGTTCAAGAGCCCTCAAGGGACTGAGGTCCTCAGCAAGTCAGAGTTGAATTCCAATAAACTCTCCTTTCCCCTCAGGTAAATGATTACCTTTTTCTCCATCCAAAGAAGACTAACTGAAGCATTTATTTTCATAAAATCCAAAATACATGTATTAGAAGTTGAAAAGCAGAAACTGAAAGAGGAGGAAACTAGTTTCTCAAGCATGTGTTAACTTTTTTCAGATATACTCTCTCAGCTACTCTTCCTGACAGTCATGAAAGGTAAGTATGGTGGTTAAGCATGGCTGAAAAGTAGGCATGATGGCATACCTCTGTAATCCTAGCACTTGGGAGGCAGACACAGGAAGATCTCAACTTCCAAGCAGGCCTGGGTTAACTAGTAAGACCCTGGCTCAAAACACCAAGGGCTAGAGATGCAGCTCAGTGCCAGACTGCTTGTCTAGCATGCATAGGATCCTGCGCTCAATCCCCAGCACTGTGGGGGGTGTGGAGCTACAATACCTATGCTGTTTCTTCCATTCAGAAGTAAAGTATATTTTCCCTGCCACTGCATCTGGCTGGCTAACAAACACAATGTGGCTTAACTGATGCAGAGAATTTTCAAAAGTTGGGCTTGAGAAATCCAGCTTCTCACTCTGATCTGAGAACCCCTCTCCTTAGGGTCAGATGCTCTGGTGTGAGGAAGCCAGGCTGGAAGAGAACCCTGGCCCCAGACATCAGCCCAGCTAAGCTCCCACTGGTGTGAGGACATGGTGGACCTTCCAGAGGCTTTAGCTCTCTAGCTAAAACCGTATGAAGCCAGGAGAACTGTCCAGTCTTCTGAGAAAGAACAAATCATGGTTTTCAGCCATGAAGTCTTGGAGTGGCTTCTGATACAAAAACGGATAATGAAAGGAATTTGTCACCTCCACTTTACAGAAAAGAAAACTGAGGCTCAGAGAAGGCAAGTAAATTTTGTAATCCTCAATTCACACCTGACAGGTGAAGGCTTTGTGACCCCAAACTGGCTAAAAGCCCATACTCTTTATAGTTTATCAAATTGCCTACTGTTAGTTGTGACTATTTTAATTATTATAAATGACTATGTTTGTCAAAAGGATTAATTATACAAATAAAGCATCCTCAGATTTTTGAGGTTTTAAAAGGATACTTTGACTTTGCGCAATGTTCTCCATCCACATGATTTCTATTTGGGATTCATAAATTTGGCTTAGAGAGAAAGGTGACAAGTTTTATTAAGAATGGGAGTTGTACAGGGGACAGTGGTGCACGCCTATAATCCCAGCAATTTGGAAGGCGGAGGAGGGAGGATTGCAAGTTCGAGACCAGAGATAGTCTGCGTAATTTAGCAAGGTCCTGTCTCAAAAAAGTAAAAAAAGGGCTGAAGATGCAGCTCAGTGGGCCAGCGCTTGCAAAGCATGCAAGCACAAGGCCCAGGGTTGAACCCCCAGTACCAGAAAAAAAAAAAAAAAAGAAGAAGAAGAAGAAGAAAAAATAATGGGAGTTGCAATATATAGAAAGAGATACATATGAGTCTATTACCAGATTTGTCATCAACATGATGAATATTTAATAAGATTACTTTTATGAGCCATTTTGGCTTTAAAATTCTTTCACTTAACAAATGCTTACAAAAGGCCGATGGTCACCATGGGCTATCTGAGGTCCTTGGGATACACAGTCCTTTGTACATACCTCAAAAGATCCCTGACTTTGTGGTGCTTGTTCTTTATGAAGAGGGAAACAGAAAACAGAAATCATAAGAAATATGTAAATTATATAGAATGTGTGACAGTGGCAAGAGTTATGGCAGAAGGAGAGGGAGGGAGGGTCATAAAGAGAGACAAGAAGGGAGGTAGGACCCACAGTAAGGCAAATAGGGAGGATGACTGAAGGGAGGGTCAAAAATGTTAATTTACTTGGTATCCAGTACAAGTTTAAATTATGAGACTGAAGAAATAACTATAGTCAAGGAAAAAAGCCCTGGTTACCAAAAACTTGATTAAACGAATATACTGTGCCAACTATATCTAAATAGCAGGCCTATAAATCCACACATCTGTAACAGACACATGCAGGATATGCCACATTATAATGTTGGAAAGTAATACTCTCATTTCCTATTCTTTGCTGATGAGCAAAGCACAAGAATGGCCCTGATGAAAAAAATGCAAAGGCCTCAACCTGGGAATCGTGACTTATTCCTGTAGCGTCAAGTTTGAATGAAGTCTTGAAAAGCAAACATTTATATGGCTTATGGATATACTCATGTATAATACAAGGTAGCCATGCATGGGAATAAAAGGCACCACTTGAGGACAGGATTCTCTCTCAGGGGATGAGGGAATGAAACAATTTGGACAGGAACATGAGCACCTATTAACTGTATTTATCAAGTTTCCTACTTTAAGCTAAGTGTGAGGCATGCTTGTATCTGTATCTTTATGTTTTTCAATTTTTTTTTCAAAAGAAACATTAACCACTATAGAATGTAATATAAAAAAGATGAGTAATAGAAACTTGCCGTAAAAATGACATTGGCTGCGAATGTAGCTCAGGGATAGGGTACTTGCCTAGCAGGCACAAGGCTTTGGGTTTGATCCCTAGCACTGCAAAAAAAGTTTATAAGGCAGGTGTGGTGGTGCCACATCTGAAATCCTACCACTTGAAAGGCTGAGGCAGGAGGATGGGAAGTTCAAGGTCACTCTGAGGCTGAAGCAAGAGGATCGTGAGTTTCAGGCCAGCTGAGGTATGTCAGCCTGAGCTACATAGTAAGACCCTGACTCCAAAAATAAGTAAATAAGGAAAAAATAAGAAATGACATCTGAACCATATTAAAGGTTTTTTTCCATTCAAAAGGAATATGCTGTTGGTGTTGTTGTCAGGTGTCATTGTAAAAGGGAATATAAACTCCCATAAATAGCAAATATATTCACACATGCATACACATGTGTGCATCACAACAGAAAAATACTTAGGATGCATTAGCAGAGGAATGTAGTTCAAAAGGATGTTCACTTGTTTTTCCAAAAATTATTACAGAATTCTATTTTCTATTGGCATATAAATAATTTTACTAAAATGAGCTTTATAAGACAGCGGTTCATATGGTGTTAACATACTGGATTTATTTTCATGCCAGATAAATTCACCATTATATTTATATTTCTTCCTTAAAACCAATCAGGGAAGGGTGGCTATGGTAGTGCAGGCCTATAATCCCAGTTACTTGGGAGACAGAGGGAGTATTGCATGTTCAAGGCCAGTGGCAGCCTGAGTAACTTAGTGAGACCTTGTGTCAAGATAAAAAATAAAAAAGGTGCTGGGGGTGCAGCTCAGTGGTAGAGTGCTCGCAAAGTATGTATGAGGCCCTGGGGAGGGAAGGAAGAAAAGAAGGAAGGTAGGAAGGAAGGAGGGAAGGAAGGAGAGAGAGAGGGGGAGAGAGAGAGAGAGAGAGAGAGAGAGAGAGAGAGAGAGAGGGAGGGAGAGAGAGAGAGACAGAGACAGAGACAGAGACGGAGAGGGAGAGAGGGAGGGAGGGAGGGAGGGAGGGAAGGAGGGAAGGAGAGAGAGAAAGGAAGAAAGAGAGAAAGAAAAAAAGAAAGAGAAAAAGAGAGAAGAAAGGAAGAAAAGAAGAAAAGGAAAGGAAGAAAGAAAAGGAAAGAAAAGAAAGGAAGGGAGGGAGGAGGAAGGGGAGAGAGAAGGAAGGAAGGAGGAAGGAAGGCAGGCAAGCAAAGCAAGAAGCAAAGAAAGAAAGAAAGAAAAGAAACAAATCATGGCTCCATTTTCCTTCCACATTCCTTACTGACATCAAATGATCAAAACTAAAGATCCCAGACCCTTCAGAATTTTAACGCTCTATTTTACTAGAGCCTGCTGCTATACCACTATGGCGTCGGATCCTGTGAGATCTCAGAAGCTAAGCAGGGTCAGGCCTGGTTAGTACTTGGATGGGAGACCACCTGGGAACACCAGGTGCTGCAGGCTTGGCAAGACCCAGCAATCCACTCCCCCTAAAACAATCAGCCATTGAAAACTCTATGAATAACAGAAGCATTAACAATAGTGTTTCATCTGTTGTACATAGGGTTGCTATGAGTCAGACACTGACTTGATGGCACCTAACAATAACAACAAATTCTATTAGGAGCACAGAAGACAGAAGATTTGTAACCTACAGACTATTATATGGCATTACAGGGCCTTGTGCATGCTGAGCAAGTGTTCTACCACTGAGGTGTACCCTCAATCCCTTTTTTATCTTGAGACAAAGTCTTGCTAAGTTGCATAGGCTGCCTCTGTCCTAGAACTCATGACCCTCCTACCTTGGCCTCTGGAGTCATTGGGGTATAGGCATGTGCCACAGCACTTGGCCAGTCTGTTTTTTTTTTTTTTTTTTTTGTAGTACTAGGGATTGATCCAGGGGCCTCGCGCTTGCATTCTTTGCAAGTGCTGGGCCACTGAACTGCACCCCCAGCCATTTTTTTTTTCTTTACTTTCTGAGATAGGGTCTCGCTAAATTATGCAGACTTCTTCTGGTCTCAAACTTCAGATCCTCCTGGCTCCACCTCCCAAGCTGCTGGGATTACAGGTGTGCGCCACCACGCCCAGCTCAGTCTGGGTTTTTTTAAGGTAGCAGCAATAAAGCAGTACCAACAACACACTCAGAGTCAGTATGTCAGGTTTTAAGGCCACTGGGAATAGAGTTGAGAATAGACAGTAGTCATAAGTTGTCTCTCCTTTGCCACATTTGGTGAGGGCCTCCGCTGTCACTAATACATCCTTAATCATGTCCCCTTCCAGGGGCTGAGTTCTGGCCCAGGAAGGGAAGAATGGAAAGAGAAGGTATACACATATTTTGTGCAGGGAAGCCAGAGGGCTCAGATCTCTTTCAGAATTCCTACAATTCCCAGGCTAATTTAGAATGCAGAAAACCTACTCTTAGAGAAAATGCAAACCATAAAGAATTCTTTCAGACTTGGAGTTTGTAAAACCCAGGCTCAGCATCTAGTTTAGTTTTGAATGCTGCTGGATATATTGCTCCTGTTAAGTGTGAATCTATAAAAATGTTCGGAAAATGCTAGTCAAATTTTAGACAGAGCTCTAAACTAAAACTAATCTCAATATGAAAACGTGAGTTTAAAAATAAAGTCAGGTTCAGCTTTTCATATGTGTCATTCCCTTAAAACAACAATGAATAGGATAAATTTTATCCCTCTCAAGTATCAATGATTATCCTCCCCTAAATATACTACCACTTTCATTTTTCTAAATACATAAATAAATAAATAAATAAATAAGCAAGCAAGCAGACTGTTTGGCTAAGCACTACAAAGTTTTGAGGTTACGGGACAACGATCTCCCTGTGTATTTTCCCTGTTTTTGTAAAAAACATACTATAAAACAGAAAAGGCCTTGTTCAGAGAAATGAACAGCTTTGGTTACGAGTACAAAAGCCAGCCATATGTACTGATGCTCAGTAATAATGAAGCAAGGTGAGCTCCCCAGGGACTGAAAAGTCAACACCTAGCAATGCTTGGCTGAACTAAGGCAGGGAACTGCTCATGTGACACAACCTCACAGAACCCTTTGTACTCCCAATTAGAAGACAGACCAGGCTGTGGAACTCATGTCTTTCTAATGTACAAACTGGTTCTGATTAGGGGAAAACTTTGCCAAAGCCTGCAAGGAGAGACGCTGCTGCCACTTATAACACACACACAAGAGGGACTCATCCATTGTTCTACACAGAGTTCTAAGACGCCTGGGTTGTTTTCTCCCTAGAGGACCACTCACGTGAATGTAACTCTTACTGCTTGAAGCAATGACTGGGGGAGGGGGAGCAAAAAAGGAGACTTGAAACACTGAGGACCACTGTCTGCCCGCCTTTGAGAGGAAGGGTGGCAAACCTCACTTCACAGATATTTTAAGTAGCTGTAAAGCCCAAGTGGCTCCAATTTTAAGCCTGTGTTTAGATGAGGTTTGAAAGAGGGCTGCACCTTTTTACAATAACTAGGCACGGCTTCTGATGCCAATCTGGGCTCGGCATTTGAAACGGGCAACCACATACACAAAAACAAGACCACCTACAGAGGATATCTCAACAATACATGCCACAACGGATCTCCTTGGCAGCCAAATGCATGCCAGGCAAAAATGCCTTCATTAACAAGAAAATACACTTCCAGGCACCATGCCACGACGATTGCTAGAATCTTGAGTAGCATCACAAAATTAATTGTATACTTTAAATTCTTACAGAAATCTATAATTGTGTCTGTATAGCAGGGTTAAAATCTAACTTATAAAAAACCAAAACCCACTTTCACCTGACCTACTCAAATGCCCTGCTATCTCAGGCCCCTTTTGCAATAGCTTTAAGAACCAGGCTAGAACCAGCCTATGGAAACTCCTATTTAGAAAATTCATTTACTCAAGTGGAAACTACAGGGCTGTTTGAAACGAAGAGTCCTCACAAGGGAGAGCAGTTTCTATAACTCCTGCTGTTCTCTGTGATTACTACTGTGTCTCCTTTTTACTGAGGACATTAAAGGTTCCCTTTTTCCATCCTGAATGCTCCTAAAGTTACAGAACAAGGGGCTCCTACCTGGCCATCTCTGACAGGTCAGCGATCAAACAGAGAGTCAGGCAGTAGCCAAATTCCATCCATCTCTTAAAAATTACCAGGAGGCAGGACTTCTTAGCTCCTGCTACATTCAAGAACCACGATTCAATGTTAGAAAGGAAAATAAGTACTTTCTACACAAGTGTTTAATATTCTCAAGTGTTTGCTCAACTTCTAAATGCAATGATTTTCATGGAAAAAATTACTTTTTGAAAAACATTTCCTGCCCAGATAAGGCCAACTATTAAAAAAAAAAAAGTGACCTCATCTTCTTATAAGGAAAGCTACATAAGGTTAGATGGAAAATAAACCAACCTTGTATTACCTGAGTGATCAAAGCCTATTTATTTAACCAATCTTATCTTTAAATAGCACCAGTCTTTGTATAAGCGTTAATTAAAGTATTTGCATTCCCATGGACAAACCCATACATGAGATAGAGCAAGACATGGTGTTTTTCTGAGCTTTATAACAAGACGCGGTTCAATCACCCATATCCAGAAGCAGTCAGTCCACACGTTTTTTCACAATGCAGAGCACCCTTGGCCAGCTATTTCCCAGCAACTTTTTCCCAGCAGCTTTGGAAGCTGGACGGGTTACTGCCACTTGTAATGAAAAGCAAAGCAGAGTGCTATGGCTGCTGACTTCAAGCTACAAATTTTAGCGCCTGACCCAGCAGAAGGTGCCATGGGGAAGGAATGTATGACAAATTAACTTTAGGAAGGGTTTGCAAAGATTTTTCAAAGCCCAAACACTTCTGCCACAAATGACTTCTACTGCAGAATGAACCGCAAGCAATGATGAACTTAACAGGCATGACTTAACAGGCAGTAAGATCAGAAACATTTACCCTTTACCGCAGGAATGGTCGCCTGTCTAGGAAACTCTGCCCTTGTACAGGATCTGTGGTTAAATAGAAGCCTTAGTCCACACTTGCTGACCATGGCAGTGATATGTATGTGAAAAAAAAGTGTTTCCAACATAGAGATCTACAAAAGGTACTTACACAGCCTCCAGCAAGAATTTCTGCTGCAAGTGGGACCGAACCATCTTTGTGCATAAATTTATCCCTCACAAAATCATTCACCTTGAAGAAAAATATTTATAGAAGCTGATGAAAAATATAAAGAAAGTCATTAAACACACACATACACATATATGCATCTATCAATACATGTTATTTTTTTCAATCTAATGCATAAATTAACAGATCTTAAAATGGTTTGAAAGGTACTTTTAATAACATATGTGCAGTTTTTAAAAGATTAAATATATTCACCCCTGATGTTGCATGGAGAAAAATTAAAAGATAAATGGTTTATAAATCAAAAATTCAAAAGTGGTTTGCAGTTGCAACAGTATGAAAAGGCAGACAAAAGCATACTAACAGGACCGACAAAATAAAAACACACATTTGTAACTTAAAAACTGTCTTATAAGATGTAACTAACAGTCATTTTCAAGTCTTTTAACAAGATTTAATATAAAACTGAGACCAATTTAGCTGTGTAGATTTTTCAGCTTAGTAGAAATTCAGTATCTAAAAATTCCTCAAGGATTCTCAAAGAATATCAATTGTATTATGTATAATATTTTAAAAATTACATGTACTAAAGTAATTTTGAGGAACAAGCAGATGCTTTTGGCAGATACAGGCCAGAGAAGATTCACTATCTGAAGGTCACATCATAAAATGGAATAAGAATTTCAGAGACCAAGGTTACATGGCCCAATCTAAAACCATGGAGTTTAACTTTCTGGGGCTTTGGGGATTTAGTCATTTATACACATATCTGTCCAGTATAGAAACACTAACATGAGTACCAACCACCTGCCAACATGAGCCAGGTAATGAGAAAAGAGTTTCATTTAGGACAAACTCATGTAGAACACGAAGCCCTCAATATCTGGCCTTGGCAAATGCTTATAGATCATACCTTAAACACATATTTCACAAACAGCAGGTGTAACTGGAAGAGTACATGCTTTAAAGTCTAGCCAATCTAACTTGGAATCCTAGTTCTCCTGTTCATGAACTGTTGTTGTTGTTGCTAGGTGCCATTGAGTTGTATCCAACTCTTATGACCCTTATAGGGTTTTCAATGGCTGATTGTTTCAGGCTTGCCTTGGGAGGGGATTGCCATGTCCTTCTCCCATTTTCACAGTGCTAAGAATCAAACCCTGGACCTCAGAGACTGCACAGCAGCACTCTACCAACTAAGCTAAATCCCAGCTCTGTTCATGAATTAGGCTACTTAAATCCTACAGCCCTTGCTTTCCTTATCTGTACTCAGTCGATCACACTTTGCTTGACATTAAAACAACACGATTAAACATGTTAAGTGCCTATTATGGCAGTATCCAAGGAGATTTTGCTGTTATTGCTGTGATGATGAAAAGATGACGGGAGCTACCACTAACGATGTTCTCTAAACTCATTATCCCATTTTTGGGTGTTCAGTGTTAAATGGGGAAATAATGAAAAGCTGTGTGTGGTGAGTACCTTCAAATTAGTTAGCACCTCTAAAGAACCACAAACCTGCTGGTTCACAGAAGAATACCTACTAGATTCTGGAGTATGTACAAATTCTCTTAGTAAGAGGCACCAACTCAAAAGACTTACTGTAAGTTTTATGGCCTTTTCTGGGGCGACTCCCAATAACTGTGGCAGCAGACCTAAAAATCAACAAGAAGCAGAAGTATATTAAATAAATTAGCATTAACTAAACAAATCAACAGCTCCGCAGAGGGGATCACCACTTAAAAACTGGGGCAATCTTTGCTGCAATTTTCTGCTATTACTTTTAATGAGAATACTTGAAATGGAATGTTTAAGTACTAACTTCTAACAGCCACATCAGCCCGAAGTAAATTCCCTTTCACATTCTGGATCGTTTGCACATTGGGTAAATCAACAGCATTAGTGATATAGGACGTCTCATTATTCCAGAAAGTTTACTCCTTTCCCCATTACTAAACATATATATCTTTTCTAATATTTTTCTCATCACCTGCAAATGCCCATATTCAGCCATTCATTCATTGAGCCACTATGCCTTGGCGATGAGCACAAGACACATACGATTGCGCCCACATAGAAGGGAAAGGCCCTTGTGGGGAGGTGACCATTGGAGAAAGATGCATTCTGACATGGGGAACAGACAGGGCAAAGAAAAGCAAAGGAGAACAAGCGTGCTGAAGAATGAGGGAGATGCTGACTTGGCCCACGTGCAGCTGGGAGGGTGGTTCAGGTGGGCACCAGATGCTGCAGCTAGCTACATCACAGGCCACGATCCTGAGCCTGACAGATTCTCAGCTAGATGAGGAATAAATAGGTAGAGAGTGTTAAGCAGGAGAGTGATGGGCTAATTCCTATTTTTTGAAAGACCACTCTGGCTACAGTGTAGAAAAGAGACTGGACATGCTGAGGGGGAGAGAATGTGAGAATGAGAATGTGTGTACATGAGAGAGAGAGAGGGAGTGTGTCTCCGGAGAGGAGACTGAGGAAGAGAACAACCAGGCGTGAGTGCAACTGCTCAGTCTTTAGTGTGAACAACAGGAGAGAGGGGAAGAAGCCCGTGGGGGGTGCGTGACCAGCTATTGTGGACACCCTTCACCTCGGAGAGGGAGTCAAGCAAGATTCAGAGAACAAAGGGGAGGTGTGGCCTGTGACAGGGCAGGCGGAAAAACAGTAGTCGGCCTACATAACTGGACTAAAAAATGCCACTTTCATTTGTTCTAAAAAAGAAAAAATACACAAAAATCAAAGACAAATGCCTTTTCTTGGAAACATACTGAGCTAACCCAGAGGGTAGGAATATGGTATAGTCTGTGCCATCCTGCTGTCCTTGAGAGGGGGTTCACAGTGCCATCCCTCATCCACATGTACAATTTCTAATTTGCCTACACAAGGAAGTCCACTTGCAGCCTCTCCTGAGGCACCAGCTCTGCCCATGTCTTCTTAAAGCAGCAGCCTGAGGCCAGAGGTCACCAGCCTATTGGCTGTGTTGCCAATCTGTAAATGTGTTTGATTGAGTAGTGATGGCTTTTAAACATAACAGAAGCTGCTAGAAAAGGCAGACAGATCTGACTGCCCAGGGCTTTTTCCTGACATAGCAGCAACCTGCTCCATGTGAGTGAGGCACCTTTAGATAGGACACATGAACCCAATTCACCAGGGTCTCCACCTAGTCCTAATGCAACACTTCAATGGGGATGAATGTCATTTTCATGTCTATTGCTCTACTGATATCCTCACAAGAGAGAAATGTTTCTTTTGCCTGAGTATTAAAAAAAGGGGGAAATTAAACAGAACAAAATAGCTTCATGGTTTACAGAAAATGGGAGAAAGTCCATTTTATTATGGAATAAATGATAATAATAGTGACAGTAATAAAAAATTTAAAAACAGTTATGTAATGTTTATTGCCTGCAGCTGTAGCACTGTGGCATCCAATCCTGTCCAATCTCAGAAGCTAAGCAGGGTTGGGCTTGGTTAGTATTTGGATGGGAGACTGCCTGGGAACATCAGGTACTGTAGGCTTGGGAGAAGGACCCAGCAACCCACTCCCAAAAACAAAAACAAAAACAAACAAACAAACTCACTTAGCCACTGAAAGCTCTATGAATAGCAGAGAAGCACTAACAATACTGTTTCGCCTGTTGTACGTAGGGTCACTATGAATCAGACACCAACTTGACAGCGCCTAACAACAACAATGTTTATTAGTCTACAGCCTTACCACCCTGGCATTGGAGCTTGTCAGACCTCAGAAGCTAAGCAGGGTCGGCCCTGCTGAGTATCTGGATGAGAGACTGCCTGGGAATACCTGGTGCTGTAAGCTGAGGAGAAGATCCTGGCAGCCCACTCCCAAAACAATCAGCCAATGAAAACCCTATGAATAGCAGAGAAGCACTGACAATAGTGCCGGGCATGGCACAGTGTCAGGTAGTGATTCATCTGTTGTACAGTGTCACTATGAGTTGGACTTGACTCAACAACACCTAATAACAAAAACAACAAATGTTACTATGTGCTAAGTAGCACTTAATCCTCCTAACCATCCTAAAGGGAAGAAACTAAAGCATACAGAGATTAAGTAATTTGTTCTAAGTTACTCAGCTGATAAGTAGTGAGACTGGGATTTCAAACCTATGCCCTCCTGCTCAACAATTTATACTCTTAGACACCACTCAACTCCGTCATGATCCATATGCATTTCCTACCGACCCTCAATTGTTCATTTACATTACCTGCCTGGATCCTACAAGCACTTGAGTTTGCAACCCCTTCTATAGGTGGTTATATTTCCAGAGTCTACTTCATCCCAGAGGCTACTGGTAACTGAGCAATGAACAGACACCTAGAAGACTTGCAGCCAATGAGTTAGCACCCTAAATCCTAAGACCTAGAACCCAAAGTCGAGCTGGCCAATCAGGGTCCTGCTCCAGCAGTATGAGTGAGAGTCCTTGGAGGCCCTGGAGCCATTAGCACAGAGACACAAACTGAAGAGATGCCAGGGATAGAACGGGGAGAAGGCCAGTTGGAAGCTGTGCATGTGCTAATGTCATGAGGTGGCAAAAAACATGAATAAGCAAAGGAAGTGGGTTGGCAGAGAGAAGAGAATGTGGAGCATAAAGGAAGGGAACACCAGAGAGAGAAAACACATAGTCCATAAAAGGGATAGTACATGAAAGGCAGAGCCACCTTGACCACCTCTGGTCCCACTAAGCCCAAGCTCTAGGGTAACTTCTGTCCTCGGATCTCCATGAGATTTCCTCTTTTTTTCTTGCATACACTCTTACCAATGGGCTGGAGTTTAGCTCAGTTGATAGAGTGCTGCTCTGCACTCTCTGAGGACCTGAGTTCGATCCCTAGTACCTCTAAAATCGGAGAAGGATGTGGCAATTCACTCCTGAAGCAATCCTAAAACAATAAGCCATTGAGAGCTCTATGTGGTTGGTCGCTATGAGTCAGACCCCAACTCAATGGCACCTAACAGCAGCAACAACACTCTTACTGAAGGCCTGAAGGGGGTTCTGCTCTTTATAATCTAAGTGAGCCAAAGCAGCACAAGAGAGAAAGAGGGAATAGGGAACCATCTGGGCAAAGCAAGTGCTCTCACTCAAAGCAAGCATTCTCACCTCCTAAAATGTGCTCACTTATCAACCTTTTAAGAAGTTACCTATAATGAGAAGAAAGGCTTAGTAATTACCTGGTGAAAATACAACATTAATTTCTACTAAAAACATGTGGGCAAAAGCTGTTTAAACTGTATTTTAATATCTGAAATCTCTATTTTACTTTCTATATTCAAGTCAAATCCCCAAATGTTTAAATATTTACTTGCCAGATAAATTTTTCTCATGATTAAATTGTAGACCAAAACTGGGGATGCACTGAAAACACTGTGATTTAAATGATGATCTCTTGTCTCTGTAACTACCCTGTGACAGTCTTTTTAAATGACTAATAAAAACAGCTCTCAGAGCCAAATGACTACAGTGTTAGATACAATCACTTCAGCCAGCCTTATAACCTACTGAAATTTGTCCCTTTCACTGCAGATTTAGTGATGCGGTATGAACAGTGAAAAACAAAATCAAATACCTTGTATTTAAGACTAAAAAGAAAGCAATGGATATTTGCTCATGAAGCAAACATCTACCAAATGCCTTCTTTGTGTGCCTGGTATTAAAATGAACTGGGATGAAACACAATGAGATTGGTGTCTCCTCCTCCACAGCCCTATTTGTCTCCAGGTATCAGAAAGAGGACAAAACACCTGAAACAGCTTCGTGAGCACCAGAGGTCAGGGGCATCAAAGTACTGGAACATGGTAGAGCCCCAGCTACTTTGCCTGCTGGAGAGAGAAAACCATCAAGGAAGAGGAGCTATTTGTCCAGGGTCATTAAAGGTTAGCAGAGGCTCCCTGGAGAGAAGAGAGGTGAGTAGAATGCAGGGCAAGTGGTCCAGGCAGAGGGAATAACATGTGCAAAGGCACCGAAATCTAAAGATCATGGCACATTCAGAGTCGGGTAAGAACAGGGGAGGCTTGGGTTTAATCACAGAGGATCTTATAGTACAAAATAATGGTATTATTTGGGGGCACTTACTACACACCAGATACTATTTCTTTGGGTTTTATGTGAATTAACACATTTAATCCACATGACCACCTGACTCAGAGTGTGCTGCTTTTATCTCCATCAAGTGATGAAGAAACTGATGAGATTTACTTCAATGGAGCTTTCTCAAGGTCACTCGGTTGCTAGGTGGGCAGTGGGGTTCAACCCAGGCAGCCAGGCTCCAGCACCTGAGCTCACCTGGTGTATTACACTGCTTCTTTCCCACTGAGGCCATACTAAGGAGCATGGGTCAAATTCTGTAGACACATGGGGTGGATTTTAGAGTAAAACATAAGGTCAAAAAGGAAAAAGTTCTGAACACAGCTGAAGGACGCTTATCAAGGTAAAAACCAGAGGCATGATCAGAGCCATGAGTTTCCTTATATTAAACAAAGAACTTCAACTCATTAAGAGTAAAACATAAGTACACCTCCATTCCCAAGACTTGGGCTGGATGCTGGCACTCAGGGAAGGAGTAAATAAGAACAATTCTTGTGGTGACTAGCGTGGCTAAATAGGGAAGCACAGGAGGCTGGGGTTATAATCTGAGGCCCAGTACAGAGGGGGTTAGGTAAAGGCTCTTCAGGAGGTGACATGACCTGTGAAAAATCACAGAAGTGAGAATTCCAGTAACCCTTGTTATACCTGGACTTCAGAGGGAGGAGGGTCACATGGCTCAGCAAGGCCTAAAGCACCACACTAATTAATGCACCTCATGACAATCACAGTTACGTTTGACATCTGGGTAACTCAACAGAAAAATCAGGTTTCTACTATAAGATGTTTCTATTGGGTCCTGGATATTCATTTTAATCATTTGAAACAGACTGGATGTGCGTGTGTTGTTTCTTACTTGTCAAAACAGCAGTCCATTTTCCAACTGCCCTGAATGAGATTTATTAGTGTGGTTAGTTTTCTAATCTTTTCTTTTTCACTTAGCTCCATCAGCACATATGGCAATGCTTCCTTGGCAAACTATACCTTAAGACTGCTAATGCGAGAAAAGATTTACAAGGTACAGTATTAATATAGTATTTTGTCTTCAAATTTCATGGCTTGGAGATGTAAATCATACTGTCCCTTCTGATTCCAGTCCCTTGTGCAACACAATGAGAACTGAACTGGAGGTGTGGGGACTGAGCCCATGTCAGGAGCTTAAGCTTCACCTCACATCCCAACAGGAGGTACCTGTGAGCAATTTGCTAGGGCTACTAGACTACTCTTAACCTAAGAACATTTTAGAAATACAGATCTAGAATTTCCAAGTTGGCAGGGACTGTGAAAGAAACTCATTAATAATGCTAACCCAATTAAGGCTATTTATTTCCAATGGCCCAGCAGCACAATGAATGCCTCAGGGCACAGGTTTTGGAGGTAGACAAATCTGGTTTGGAATCCTAGGTTTGCACCTCATTCATGTTGATCGATCTTGGCCAAGCTATTATTTGAATTCTAGGTTCCTTATTGTTATAACAAGGATGCTAGCCAGGCACCATGGTGCATGCCTATAACCCCAACCGCCCAGGAAGCTGAAGCAGGAGGATCGTGAGCTTGAGGCCAGAGAAAACCTGTGCAGCTCAGTAAGACCATGTCTTCAGATAAAAAAATTTAAAGGTGGGTTCACTGGTAGAGCACTTCCCTAGCATGCGTAAATTCCTGGGCTCAATCCCCAGTACTGCAAACAAAAACAAAACAAAAACAAGCAAGCAACTAAGGGTGCTATTTATTATCTGTTGGGTTTTTTATATAATTAGACAAGTAAGTGTATACAAAGAGCCAGATACTCTTCATCACCTATTTTATATATTCAAAAAATGTACTAGCTCTTTTTCCTTATGTTTTTCAACATAGCTTTGATTCTTTTTCTGTTTACAAGAGGCAATTCAGCCAGAATAATGTCCACAGTCCAAATTTAGGTAAGGAGCATAACACTGTCCCAAGGATCAGTGACATTATTCCTGTGTTTAGAAGAGCTGTCCCCAAGCAACAAGGGCACAGCTGGTCTGAGAGTATCAAGGGGCCTCACTTACAATAGGCAAAGATAAGGAAGTAGCACAATGTAACAACATACCTTCAACTGTTTTTAAGCTAAAATGAAATCTTTTAGTTAAGAGTTTAAGTATTTCTCACCCTCTGCTGACAAGCAACTTTCTCCAATGCAATTTCTACTGGGTGGTAGAAAAGCTAAATAAATTAAGAATATGAGTCTGGGGGCCCAAATGCTGGATTTCAATTTTGACCGTTGGTTACCTATTAGCTGTGTAATTGTCTGCAAGTCACCTAATCTCTTTGTACCCTTGTTTCCACACCTGTAAATTGGGTATAATCATGGTACCATTTTCTAGGGGTAGTTGTGAAAACAAAATTAATTATAGACAGATTCCCTCAGAATAGTGCTAAGTATATGATAAGTAATATAGAAATGGATTTTGTTAGTTGTTTATTTTTATCTTCATCATCATTATCATCATCACTATCATTTCTTTTTCCTGTGCCTTCTACATGGAAACAAGAATCCAGGGAGGCTTAGAGGGTTGTTCCAAGTCACACACTATCTACTTGGCCTGTAGTAAGTAGCATGCAGAGTTGAGTTCAGGTCCAACACTACTCACACTGAGCCCTGTGCCTCTCACATTTAATTTTTCCCTCCAGTAAACTTACAGCTTCAACTTCTTCCTCTGTCTCACTGAAGTATTTCTCCCAGCCCAGCTGGTTCTGAAATTTTTCTCTGAACTCCCAACACCTCCTGACTGCGTTGTTCATACAAGAAAAGGAAGGTGGCCATGGGGCAGACATTGACATCACGCCTCTCCCTCTGTCTCTAGATCCTCTGGAAGAGCAGTGATCAGAAGCCAGGTTGAAAGCCAATGGCAACTACAGCCACATGAAGCCACTGCTCCAAAGGACCATGCTGGACAAGATACCCAGGAGCACAGAGGACAAGGGGTCTCTAACAACCAAGTAACTAAAACCTTAAGGCAGTATGACTGCTTTAGCTCAGACAAAAGTAAGTTCAACTATGGCCAGCCCTGCCCTAAGAAAGAATGTGTGGTGAGCAGAAAATGGGCTGGAAGATGTTCAGGGCAGAAACAAGTGGCAGAATTTGGTAGGGGATATGAAGCCATAGATACCCCTATTCCCAGAACTGAAGCCAGAGTCAGCACACTATTGGGTTATCCAGTTTCAACCCAGTGGCTACCCTCTGGTGTTAAATTCTTACACTCCTGACCTCACTGTCCTGGCCACCACACTTATCCCCATTTCCCCTGGGGATTCCCCTCACTTTCAACATCAGATTAACCTTCATTCTGGAGCTATCAGCACTCCCTGTGCCCTGCCTCATAGCTTTTATTCTCGCTCCTGTGTCCAGGGCCTTCTCTCTTCACTTGTTCAAGGATTCTTTTCTCTCTCCTCCTCCTCCCACTTGTCTGCCCACTTTGGACTCATAATGCCCCAGGCATGAGGCACTTCCACCTTCCCAACCACATGATCGTCTTTCAAAGCCTTTGTTACAGTTCTCCACTGCCTCTCAGAGATGCCACCCCAAGGTAGAGTGGGGACAGGGAAAGGGGCAGGGGACTAAGGCAGTGGCAGAGATTTCAATGCCTACTTATCTGGGTTCAATGGTTTACTCAAACTCTCAGGCATGGTCTGATTAACTTATGGCTTAGGATGCTTTTGGGAGTCTGGGTGTTAAAATATAAAATTGAATGAGACTGATTAAGATCTAGAGAGAAGCTAGTTCGTTTGACTCCTTTTTTGGGGCTTTCTAAAAGTGCAGACCACGAAGAAGGATCATAGAGTCTCCTTCAGTTTTTCACTCTAGAATATGACAACTCTCAGGACCCTGGTTATCTTTTCTTCTGCCTCCTCTATGAGAGTTAATTTATTTCTCGTTTCAATCTCAGCAATGTCAGAAGGTAGTTACTCGTTACCATTCTGAACACCTGAAACTAATCCATTCATTGTACAATTTCATGCTTTTGTCATCATAGTTCTCACCTAGCCCTCTCAAGCCAATACCAACATTCTCACCCACCTTTGTTGAAGTTTCTGTCACCTCTTAGTCTCAGCTGATAATGCGCCATGCTTACCCTAGTTGGCTCACCATAGATTTCTGGAGATTTGATAACCTCAGATATGAACTATCCAAGTCTTCACTCTTGTTTGGCTTCTTATAATCAAATATCTATCTTCTATTTTTACAGTTTAACACTAAATGAAACACACTACTAAAGGAAAGTGTGTAGAAATTTGATCAGACTCAAACCAACGACTTTCACACTTATTAAAGGTTTTGGTGGACAAAGGTGGACCCATGGCTCAGGGCAGTTCACAGATTAACTGTGGTTTCTTCTAAGATGCACATAATCTTAAGTAATATTAAGCAAAACAGGGTCATGGAAAATTCATTTTATTTTTGTGCTAGGATTTTTTAAACCTATTATCCATAAGAATTACACAAGCAAAAGAATCTGTTAAGTCCACTGAATTTGGATACTCCCTTCTACAGTGCCATCAACAGTAGGAAGAGACCTAGCTGAAAATTTCCTGCTAGAATATACACAGATCAATGGTTTCCAGAGATATCACCACAATATCCTCTAGATGTCACCTTGAGAACATTCCAGGATAGAGGATTGCTTTGCATGACACAAACTTGAAATAGACACATTTAAAACTTGTAAGCCTAGATCAATGGGCTCTCTCTCTCTCTCTCTCTCTCTCTCTGTATATATATATATATATATATATATATATATATATATATATGGCAAACCGATTCATCTATCTATATATATATATATATGTGTGTATATATATGTGTGTGTTTTTATATATATTATATATATATATATATATATTTTTTTTTTTCAATTACCTCAAAGACTAAATACTGCTCCAAATTAAGTTTAATTCATAAAACAGGCTGACTTCTTTTTCTGGGAAATTTTCTTTTGGGCTTCTCCCACCAATAAGAACCACCACCTTCCTCTAAGAAGTATTTCCAAGGGACCTAATTTCTCTTGAACACACTTTTTTCCCCAAAGATCCACCTAAAACCTCTTCTAATTTCTAAGGCTGCTCATCTCACCACCTGAAGCACCTGATAGAAGAAGGTGTTGTAAAGTTCAAAAGCAGAGATTAGTTATTCCTGGAACGTTAAGAACATTTAATTATGGATAATTACCCAGTGGATTGTTTCTCTTAAACATGCACAGTCTATGGCAGGCCAATGATGGACTCATTTGGTCATGCAGTTCATTCAAACCAAATGAGCTGTCAAGTAATTCATTAAGGGCTTCAAACACCTGAGCAAGTTAAATCAGTCTGGAGACTAGGGAGGGAACAGAGGATGATTTTTACAAGTGACTTCAGGGAGTCCTGGATTACCTTCTGGTATTGTTTCCCTTAAGACAGACAGACAAAGCCCAGGGGTCACATTCTCAAAAATTATTTAAAAACCTAGAAAAAGTCATTTTCTTGTAAAGAAAGTAGCTTGCATTATAAAGATGGTTTATAGAACCAGTGTCAAAGGACTCTTAAGGGGATCTTTTTCGTAATCAAAACAGGCAAAAAATGATTGTCTTGGAGACAAAGAAACAGGAACCTACACAGAGATCTAGAGAGTCAGAACCAACAACCCATAACATTAAAGTTTCTCATGACTCTGTGAAGCACAGACTACTGAAGGTGGTCCCTGGTCATTCCTATACCCATGGGACCCATCTCCTGGGGACAACAGGCAGTGATTTAGAAGTACTCTCTCGGATTCCTACTGGGGAACTTTCAGGACTGTGTGCGCCAGTGCTAGAAGCTACCAGAGAAAGAAAAAAGCAAAACAGCATGGCCTGAAGCGCTGAAAGAATTCTTTAAAAATAACCTTCACTCTAGTTCCATTGGGAACTACTTTAAAATACATAAACAGCTTCTTGTATTCTTATTATAAGAGACGCTGTGACAGAGAGATAGCTATTAACCTTATAACAAGAACACATGCTGCAAAAGCACCTTGTTTCAAAACCATTTGCCAACTTTTTAAAAAGAATACACAAGCTAATTTTAAAATAGAGGAGAGATTTTACTTACACAAAATTCTCAGATTATCCTATTCAGGAAATATGATCAATTATATATGTCTTGATGGAGAAAAACTACACATTATGAAAAATTTAAAATATAAAACAGTGCTCAATATTTTGAAATGTTTATAAATTAGAGATGTATTCTAACATCTTCTCAAATATTGACAGGTGAAAGCATTAACAG